>PVKE010023772.1:0-24360 GCA_004027555.1 Craseonycteris thonglongyai | reverse complement strand
CTAGTAACTTAGCAACTGCAAATATTTACAAATATGCAAAACAGGCCCCGTCAAAATATCAGAGTAATTATTGGCAAATTGTATACCATGCAAATGCTTTGCAACCAAGCAAAATGAGCCCTGTTATGGGTGGTTGCCACAATTGCTCTTAACTGCTGCCTGGAAGTATCTCTCAGTCTCTTGGGTTTTGTTGGGTTGGATTAATGTGACATAAAATTACATTGCAGGCCAAGTGAATGTGTAATTTACCTGTTCATGCTCTACCACCACAGTCTTCCACTGGGTGTCATGCTGGGTTAGCCTAGTTAACAAGGTGCAGACACCAGAATTATTTACTAGAAAGTTTCCCTCAAGAGCTAGTCAATAACTTAAAAACAAGCAAACAAACAAAAAAAACAGGGCAGGAAATCTGGAAATTTGTGGTAGTCTGGAAATACATTTTTAATTCTTCTTTTATGAACTATGTTTATGAAGAAATTTTATGTTACAAGTCTTTAACATGTTTCAGAATTAGTTTCAAAAATTTCTTAAACTCTACCTGAATTTGAATGTTTGTTTGTTTGTTTGTTTTAAGAAAAAAAGGATGGGGGAAGGGAGGGAGAGTTAAAGAGAAACAGAAAGACAGAGACTGAACATATGTGCATAGTGAGTAAGAGTTGGTGAAAAAAATTAATACTAAGTGACTTGTCCTTTATTTTGTGAATCTGAATGATGCCAAAAGTGTATAATGTGCCAATTAATACTTAAACTAGAGACAAAGGGATCAGCTATGTTTCCTATGGACCTGATAGGAAGGGGGAAAAAATTCTCAAATTGCATAAGAATTAAATTTGAATACCATTTTATACTCCCAACCCCCTACCCCATAATTAATTGAATCTCTAGAAATCTCAAAAATAAAATGTATTCTAATTCTCCATCTGGTATCTTACATCTCCTGTATAATAGCTTACAATTGGAGCCAATTTATTTTGTCACTCACGGTATTTCAAATTCTTAGAAGATGTTTCTTTCTGCCAAGATTCACACCAAAGCAACTTGATAGCATCGCCCAAGAAGGATCGAATGTGAAAGTAGATGACAATGAAAATTGTGTAATGTGCCCTTCTCTGCAGCCAGTCAAGTGCAAAGAAATCTACGCTGTTGCACTTGGGAGGCTTTTCAAACGTTCAGAGAAAACAGCTGAGCACAGGGCTTCTGGCCTGCAGCTTTGCCTCACTAACCATTTGTTTTCTCATCTAACACTCTAGGGAGAGAATGAAAAGGCAAACATGGCCATCCCACCCCTCCTTTTTAAAGAGGGTAGCCACGCCAGATATTCGGAGTAACTTATTCAGCCCAAGGCTAATAAGCTGAACAACTTGTTTTGGCTAGACATTCTTCATCTCCATATGGAATTGCTTGTGTGAGCTTTTGGACTATTATGTAGTCAAAGGGAGGATGTTAGACACACACACACACACACACACACACACACACACACACAATCTCAGTACTTTCCTTTCCTCTGTATAAATTTACTTTCAAGGTTGAAGTAGACTGCATGAATTGCCCCAATCCGTAGGCGGAAGACATCACAGGATATCACATAAGCACCATCTTTAATAGGTTTGAAAGCATGCCTCTTAAATTGGGCTAAATTTGCTGATAAATCCACCATGTCTAACCTTGCCTACTCTGAACCTAGCCTGGGGCCTTCTTATAAAGAAGGCATATTTTCAATGAACCAAAGTAAATCTTAATTACATATTTGCTTACCGTGGAAAACCATTTGGCCTCTGAATGGAAGTCTATTACTCACAAAAGGTGGAAAGTGGGTTGCTGTGGTATATGTTACCAAAATCTATCAGAAAAGAAACTAAAAAACTCCCAATTTTTAGATAAGCTTGGGTAATTTTGAGTTTAGCAGACTTGCTTATTTGGTGTTCTTTATGCCATATCTTACAGGGAAATGTATCAAAATTGGTGGGATTCAGTTTTCTCCTCTTTTTAAAGGCCCATAGCTGATTTTGAAAGTTACTTCTAAGTTCAAAGAATTGAAGCTTATTATTCATATAAATATATATATATATATGAATTATATATATATAAATATATATATATGAATTATATATATATATATAATTTTCTAATAAGAGATTAATCTGCAATAAATCTCTTCAAGGAGTCTCTTCAATGAGTCAGAAGGCTTTTGTCAGAGGTGCTGCTAATTCACTCATTCATTCACTCACTCATTTAGCCATCAATTCAGAAAACACACATTGAGCAATTTTTTACGTGCTAATCACTGAACTAAGTACTAGGACTATAAATGTGCATAATTAATGCAATCATGGCAGTATTAGGTGCATTCTCAGTGCGTGGCTGCTTTGACAGCTCATACTGAGAGAAACTACCCACAACGCTAACTTCCTAGAGAGATTCTATAGCCAAAGGCCAACGCTATACATTTCATCTTCCGTCTCAAAGCTCAGAAAAAAAGTGCAAAGTAAACATGTGACTCATGAGGCAGTTGTCTAAGCATTTCTTTCTTGTGCTTTGCTATACAAATCATTTGTGTGAAATATAACCTAAAGAAAACGCACAAAAATATTTGTACAAATTAGCAAGTAATTTTTAAGCAAATACCCATAAACTCCAATCAAGTTGTGATAGAACATTACAAACTCCGTAGAAACATCTCTCCATGTGTTCCTTCAGAATCAAAACCCCTTGCTTTCTCCAGAAGTAGCCACAGCTCACTTGTGAACTTTATATGAATGTAATTATGTTTCTTTCCATCTGCTAATTTTGCTTAATGTTGTATTTTATAAATTAATCCACGATGTTGCATGTAGTTCTAGTTTGTTTATTTTCATTGCTATATACTACTTCATTATATGAACGTGCCATGGTTTATTTAGGTATTCTACTATTGATAGACATTTGAGATGCTTCTAGTTTGGCTATTACAAATAGCCACTAATAGTAGAACTGTTGCACTATAGGGTACGCCCACAATCACATTTAATTTATATTTTCAAACCAAATGAATCAAATTCACATTCTGGCAAGCAGTTTGAGCATTCCTATTTCTTCATATGCCCATTAACATTGATACTGTCAGACTTTAAAAAATGTTAAACATCCTAAAGGGTACAATTTGTTCTCCTACTGCAACTTTCAAAGGTTGTGTAGGTTTATCATTCATATTTAGTTCTCTAATCCATTGAGAAGTTATTTTTGTATATGACATGAGAAAGTGTCCAATTTTATTTCTATATGAATGCCCAGTGTTTCATTTATGGAAAGCCCTTTATTTCTCCACTGATCTATTGTATCACATCTGTCATATACTGTTTCTAAATACACATGATTCTCTTTATTTGGTCTCTCTATTTCTACCCCTATGTCAATTCATACTGTCTTAGTATAGCTTTAATTTAAATGTTGATATCTGGAATACCAAGTCCTCCTGCCTTGTGTTCCTTCTTCAATATCTTAGCTACTATTTGCCCTTTATATTTCCGTATATATTTTAGAATTTTCTCTGAAGTACTAAAAACATCCTTCTGGGATTTAATTGATTTTGTACTTGATGGAGATACATAAAAGCCTCAGCCTCTATGCCCCAATTCAGGACAAATGTGGAGGCTCATCCCACCTCCAAAACTGCCTGTAGGGATTGGTTATCTCACAATGCAACTCCTCCCTTCCAATTCCCACTCCTTCACAAGAGCACTCCTCAACACAAATCCAACATACAAATCTGTCTCAGAATGTGTTTCTCATGGCATCCAATCTGACATCAATTAGACATAATCTGCATTTGAGGTTTTCTCTGCCCATTATGCCTTTTCTAATTTTATAATCGGTGCTGTTTCTGAACACTTTATAAATCCTGCACAATATTGCTCCTGGACAAGGAACAGACTTTGCAGCAAAATAAATTGCACAGTGGGCTAAATTCTATGGACTTCACTAACTTTACCATCTATTTCACTGCACCGAAGCTGCTACATAGAATGGAAATAGAAGTTCCAAACCAGAAACAATATATGATGCTGTTTCTTTTATAGCTACATCATTAAGTATCTGGAAATCAAGCAATGGATATGGGAGTGAAAGTTCTTGTTCGTCCAAGTGTTGACTCATTAATAACTCTTGCCCTTCCTTCTAAGTCTTGGCTCTACCAGTGTAGAGCTTTAGTACCCCTAAAATGTATGTTTCCACCATGGAGCATTGATAAACTGAGACTGAAATCTAGTAATTACAGGGCCTTTGTAGCAAAAGGCAAATGGCAAAAAGAAAGGATTATGATATTGTCTAGGGAGTTGATTCTGTCAAAACATTATGTAACTGACATACATTAGAAAATGTTTAGATGAAACCACTAGATTTCTAAAATGCCTCTTTATATGATGACATCTAGTGATAAAAAGTTAATGAAAGTTACTATAACTCTAAACAAACAAGACTACCATGCTGCAATCTCCTTTAAATACTTTGCTGCTTAAGTATTCTCGGGCCACTTTTTATTGCTTGAAACCAGTACCTTGACCAATAGAAAAAATGTGTACAGCAAGATCATAGAATGACTTGCTGGGTTCAAAGTACAAATATAAGATAAATTTTTCATACTTGTAGAATAAAAATCTTTAGGTTAAATGTATTAAATGTGCCAGAAATGCTGAGGTAAAATCACAGTTTTGACTGTTTTAAATAACTTTCCTCCATAAAGAAGAAGTTCCCAAACTTTCACCAATTTGTTAAATTTACTTCTGTGCTTACACTGCTTAGCATTTCTAAATGAATTCCAAGGTATTTTCTCTCTCTTTTTTAAACTGTTTTTGTAAAATGACAAGCACTCAGTTTGATCTTTCTAGCTTCTCATATACCTTTCTCTGGTAATTAAGAGAGTACATTAGAACATTAGAATGTATTTAAACAGAAAATATGTTAGCAACTACATGTGAGCAACTAAAATCTTTACTGTTTTCTTAGTTGCAAAGGTTTGGTCAGTATTTACCAAAACATAGATATCAGATAACTGTCTCAGGCTCAGTAATCATCAACAACAGAGTAGATTATCCCTGTGCTAATCATTCTATTCCCAGCCAAATGGTTTGTTAATTTACCTGATGGCCAGTGTTCTGATTATGATCTCTTGACATATGTTTGAATTCAATGGAATTCTAATCACTGTTATACATTAGATAGCTAGTTTCTAAGCATGCTGTTATAAAATTTCCCACTCTAATACTCTGTTTTCAAATGGGTAGGTCATAGGTTGAAGGACTGATATTAATAGTAGATAATCTAAATTTAAATGAAATTGACAAACTAGATTTTGATAAATCACCTGGATCAAGTGACCTCCATCTAACAACTTTGAGGAAAAAACACACTGTAAAATTCTTGAACTTGCAGAAAATCTGTAACCTGTCATTCTAAAGTGTCAGGGCCACACGTCAGTCAGATCGCTAATGTAACTCACACTTTTTAGTGCCTTCCAAAATGTTAGAACTAATATGTGATTTCATTAATGGAACTGTTTATAAAATAAATATACAAAAATCAAGCAGTCTCCAACTATATCATGAATAACCAGTTACTCTATTTATTAAGGAGAAAATTATTGATAACAGCAACCACCTAAAAATAAGACTACTTAAAAAACCTAATGGTCTGAGGAATTAACAGGAAAATTATAAATTTGTAGAAATAAAGTTACATATACTTCATGGAAAACAAATATCATAAAACAAAAAAATATTACATGTTAATTCTGAAACTAATATAAACGGTTCAATTCCAAACAAAATACAGTAATAATTTTTATTAACTTGCCAGAATAATTCCTTTTTAATAACAACTTTCCTGAAGTATATTTTACATAACATCAAGTTCACTCATTTCAAGTGCACAATCCAATAATTTTTAGTAATCTTATTGTATGATGAGCCATGGACCTAAATCAGTTTTAAAACACTTTCATTACCCCAGTGAGATTCCTCATGCTCATTTACAGTTAATTTTCATTCCTATTCTCAGCTTCCATGTAATCACTAATCTACATTTTGTCTCTATAAATTTGCTTTATCTAAAAATATTGTATAACTAGAATCATACATTGTAAGATCTCTTGTGTCTGACTCTTTCTCTGAGCATAAAGTTTTTGAGGTTTATCCTTGGCATACCATGTGCCAGTAGTTTGTTCCTTTATTTTTTTTTTTCCCTTATTGATGAAGAATTATTTTTATTGTTAAATTTATTAGGGTTACCCTGGTTGGTAAAAATTACATAGGGTTCCAGATATACCTACAACTCTACTTTTTATTGCTGAATAGTATTTTATTGTATGAATATAATTGCCAAAATAACTGTGAGCTTACTAATAGAACAAATATGTTAAAAGAGCCCAAATTTTTTTTAAATTGTAAGAGATGAGAGAATTTTATCCAAATCACATAATTCTATAATAAAATAAACAATGAAATATTATTACAGGGAATGACAGATATAGCAATGAACACACTTGTTATATTTAGATGTAAAATGCAGTATTTATAAGAACTCAGTGTATGGTAAGAATGGTATCTCAAATCAGAAACGAAAAGAATTGATAATTCAATACGTGATGTTTCAACAACTGGCCAAACATAAAAATAATCTTAAATTCTAACTGTACTTTTGAAACAATACAATAAAATTAATCACCAATGGTTTAAAAATTCAAATATAAAAGTAAAACAATAAACATACTAGGTAAATATTTATTAACGCAGTTTTTAGCCTCATAGGAAAAGTAGAAACCATAAAGAAAAATGCTTAATACATCTAATTTTTGAAACTTATGCATAACCTAAATCATATAAAGTAAACTGCAAATGACAAAAAGGTAATATTTACTGAATATAAATGCCTATGAGTGGTTCATATTTCAATATATAACATTTAAAAAGTACTTGCAACACACTAAGAAAGAAATTCTACCTTAACGCAAAATGTATCAAATAACAATGCAAGCAAATGAGTAGTAAATGACAAGAAACAATAAAATAAGTTCAACCTTATTATAGGAAAAGTGCAAAGTAAGCCAATAATGAAGTATGTATCATATAAAATTTGATATCAGAAAGGATATTTTAGTGTTAATTCCTAGAATTAGCCATGATGTGAACAACCATTCTAATATTTCTCTGGTGATATTATAAACTGGTGCAAACTCTATGGAGGAAAAGCAGAAAAAATTCACAAAAGCTACAAAATGGGGATGCCAGAATAGCTCAGCAGGTTGAGCACTTGCTTTGCATCCACAAGGTCCAAGAATCAAATCCCTGGCCCAGCCCTTGCGAACACATATGCTAAACTGTGATGCAACTGGTAACCACTGGGATGATGGTGAAGGTTCTCACCTCACACACGGGAGGGCCACAGTTTTGTTCCCACCCTGTGCAGCTCCACATCTACCTGTGTGGAATGAAACTATGTCACAACTATGGAGATGGCTCTGGGCCCTCCCCCTTTTCTCTCTCTCTCTCCCGCACCTCACCTTCTTTCAGAACAATAAAATAAATCCTTTTTTAAAAAAAGCTATAAAATGATGTATATCATCACTCAGCAATTCATTCCTAGTACCGTATTCTAAGGGTAGTTTTTGTATTATAAAAATCTAATGCTGAACTGGGAGCTCCCCCAGTTCAGTTCTCTCTCTGTTTCTGTCTCTGTATCTCTCTCTGTCTCTGTCAAAAATAAATAAATAAAAATATTAAAAAAAAAATCTAAAAGCAGAAGAATAACACTAAGAGATTACTCCACAAATTATTATAAATTCATAAAATTAATTTTCTTCACCAAGTAAAATGTTGAAACAAGTATATGAGATGACATGAAAAGTTGCTAATGCTACTGTTTAAAAGGCAGATTTTAGAATAGTTTTCGCTATATGGTCCCATTTTTGTTTTAAAAAAAGAAATAAAATTTTTTCAAAATATAAGTAAGTGGCAGTGAGAGATTGAATCAGTAGTGATTATGATTGTTGTCATTCTTACTGGTTAGAGGACAATAAATATATTTAAAATGAATTAAAATACAGAAATATTTGGCTTATTCTACAAGATACACATTACTTTTATTAATAATTGTTACTTGTAATAATATATTATTTAGAGAACGCTAGGATGGGTCAGCGGGTTGCACTCATTTTGTGGCCCCAGGGTCTGAGGATCATACCCTGGCCCTGCCCGTGTTGGACCCATATGCTGAACTGAGGTGTGCCCCCCGTTCCGTTCTCACTGGAGCGAGTTTCCCATGTGGGAGGCCTCCAGTTCAGCTCTGGCCCAGGGCATGATTCCCATGTAGGAGGCCTCCAGCTCATGGGGTGTGCCTCCCATGTGGGACACCCTAGCCCATAGTGAAACTATTGTGAAAACTAATGATGTGCAACTATGGTAAGGTGACCAGATTTTAACATTGGTAAAGCAGGACACCATTGACCGGGGGGGAGGTTCTTGATTAAAAATTTGGTCTATCTCCCGCTGTTCCCTAGCTTGTCGTGCATTCTTTCCAAAAATCGGGACTTTTTTAAAACGCTGCAGGACGCGGGACAAATTGTTAAAAATCGGGACTGTCCCGCTAAAAGCGGGACATCTGGTCACCTTATGGAGACTGTTCTGGGCCCTCCCTCTTCTCTCTGTCTCTCTCTGTCTATCAAAAACAATAAAAATTAAAAATCTAAAAAAAAGATTTAATAAAAATTAATATATTATTTGGAAGTATATTAACTGTGTTGGATAAATGATAAGAATCATAATAAATAACTAGCTTAATGAGAGTTGTATTAGAAGTCTAGACAAAGCCTTCTACTGGATATTGCATAGGGTATATATAAAAAGAGGCATTTCAAAAATTCTAATTTTCAAAAAGATTTAGATAGAATTGTAAATCAGTGATCTTGTTCTCACCTCTTTTTGCTTCTTCCTGTAACTAGCTTCTACTTCCCTTGTATTTTAACTACTTTCTTCTCTGCCATTTCTCTGCCTTCTCTTTACCAATGATAGATTCAATTTCCTCACTGAGAAAACCGATAAGAAGAAAACCTTTCAACCCTGATTTCTCTCACATTACTCCTCTCTCTCTCTTTTCATCAAACTTTGTAGAAGAATGAGTCCTACATTCTGCTGACCTCTACAGCTTATATTTATTCTCAGCCCATTGTAATCTGACTTTAGTCCCAAATATTCTGAAGCAACTTTTGTCACCAAGTTTACAAATGCTCTTCTAAATGCCAAAGGCCTTCAAAAAGCTCTTTCTTGACTTCCAGGGTACAGACTGTCTCTTTAACCCATAGAATTCCCTTAAGCACCAAGGAGTCTTTTTTGTCCGTGATAAATTAATCGCCCTGTGGGACTGGGCACGAATCTTGTTACCAAAGATACAAGTCACTAACAGAAGAAACAGAAAGCATCCTTGCTACCATTAAGTTTATATTCAGCTATCAAATCTCTTTTGTTGTACTGTAATTTCCTTTACCTATCTCTCCTTTTGTTGAGAGGATTAAATGAGATAATGTATATAAAACACTTGACACACAAACTATGTACAGTAAGAACTTGCATTTCAAAAATATGTTTTACATTGGGCATCACACTTTGTTGCCACCTTCATGATAGACCCTTCCATGTTTTGATTTTAATTTATTTGAAGCTTTCCTATGTTTCAGCACAGAGTGAGGTACTGGAGCTATACAAATGAATGATAGACAGTCTTTGTCCTCAGTGAGCACACTGTCCTGTTCATATTAAAAGCAGAATTATAATGCAGCATAAGAAGCGTGATTATAGAGTTTCATCTTACAGACATGAGCTGATGCTTGAGCTTTAAAATCACAATGAACCCTCACACACATATACAGAGAAGCCACTGTCATAAATGTGAACTAAAGACTATATTTAGCTCAGCTCCTTCAGTAATATTTGGAAGAATCCAAGGTATAAGCAAATGTAGCTCTCAAACATTTTAGCTTAAATACATTCATCTTTTAAAAGAGCAAAAGATATTTTTATCCAGTGTACTGGATCACCAGTACTGAGAACAGCCAAGAATTTCATTAAAAAGGGTAATTCTGAAGATATACATACAAAAACTAAGAAAAATCAAAAAACCTAATGTGAGTATTTGTAGGATTTTAGATACTTGGTTCCTTCAGCTTTCGATTTAGAGAAGCAGAATGTCTGCCATGTCAGTATTCAGAATGAGACATTATAACCTATCTAATATCTAATATTATAACTTATCTAATATCTATAATGAAAGTATATTAAGAGACCTAAATAGTAGAAGTTACAAAACCTAAGATTTTTTTGAACTCAATAGATTCAGTGCTATTTATTCTGAAGGGAAAAGGGAAGTCTTTCTCAAATCCTCAGGACTATTTTGTATCTGGTCTGAGAAATCTTATTTACTTTCTGGACCTAAGGCTGAGAATAAGTTTTTCTTCACACTATGACAACTAGATTAAAAGTAGATAAGCAAGGCTGTTATGGGGCAGATAAAACTCTTTGGTAATATATATATGTGCACAAGTGTGTGTGTGGGCACATATGTGAACAAGTGCAGGCAAATGTGTCTGTCATCAGGTCTGAAGGGCAAATGCTGAGTCTTTCTTTCCTTATATACTCAGTACTTTTCTCATAGTAGACACTTACCAGAAGTGAATTGATGAATTACCAAATGGGTTGATAAAAGGTGAATATACAACTGGTGTTTGTGGTAAATAAGATGTAGTGCTCCATCACTTTTATACTAAAATAAACATAAATTCAAACACATGTGGGTATCCTAGTACAAACCATAGGAAGGGAGAAAGGGAGAGACAGAGACAGAAAGACAGACAGACACAGAGACGAGGAGACAGCAGTACAAATAGAATTCTGACAAATCTGAAATATGTGTTGCCTCAGAGAGTTTTTTCAAGTTTGCAACACTGATGAAGCCAGTTATAATTCTGGAATGACACTTTTTTTTTTTAGAACACTAACTTAGAGAGCTTCCATTTTTGTAAAAGAAAACTTTAGGTATTCAAAACAAATGCATGTATGACAGTATTATCAGAGGAAACTATGTGACTGATGGTATTAACAAGTAGAAGTTAGATGTTAAAATCAATTGCTTCTGGGTAACATTTAAATGAATATAATACATAAATAGTTAATTAATTATGAACCAAAGCAGTGATTCTCAAAGGACAATACCATTTCTTGGCTGAGGGTGGTTGACATATATCATAAACAAGGGACTTTTCAAAACGCAACACTATCCACCACTCTACCCCTCCACCCCATCAACAACATTCTAATAGACAGATAGTAAAGCATCCTAGATTTTAATTTCCAATAAAGTAAATCTCCATCTCTAATGTCCCAAATAGGCAAAAAGTTCTTGCGGATCGCCCCCAACCCTTGATTTTTCAGAGCAAAGGGGTCTTGAGACCAAACTCTGAGAAACATCACTGTGGCTTATCTTCAAGCTGGATGGGTCAGTCCTGCTCTGACCTCATAAAGCACCACTGTGATGGGACGACCAAAAACTCCTATATGAGGCCCTGGCTGAGCTGACATTTGAGCCCAGGCAGCTGATTTGTGGTGACCTGTTGGACTTGGACCGCTTAGCTTGTTTTCTCCCTTTTTACCCCATTTTATTTTCCTCTTTCATTTTCTGTTGTGTTTTGTTTTCTCATTTCTTTCTCATTTCATTATTTTCATTTTTCTTATTTTTCTTTGCTTCCACTTCCCATTTTTATTTTGTTCTCCTTCTGACCTCTAAACTCTCCTTCTTTTAACTTTCTCCCTTTTTTGTTTTTCACTATTTTTTGTTGGTATTTTTTTTAATTCCTTAAATTTTCATTTGCTGTTCTTAGTTAGCATTCTTATTAATATTTAGTTACATAATTTGTTTCTTTGTTATTTAATTGTTTATTTACTCATCTATTTAATCAGTTATTTATTTAATCACTTATTTGTCATTTAATCGTCTATTTAATCATTTATTTCTTTAATTATTTCTTTAATCTATTTAATCACTTGTTTATTAATTTGATTACTTATTTAATCATCTATTTAATCCTTTATTTAACCATTTATTTAATCATTTATTGACTTATTTTTGTTTAGTAGGACAGTTAGTAACCATAGTTTTCATTGCCAGGATTGTGAGTGAGTGTAGCTTGCAGGTCACCATGTCGAATGACCTTACAGCCATCTCTGCTCATCATCTCTGAAGTGGCTATTATGAGCTCCTGAACACCATTGACCAGGGCAGCTATGGCATGGTGAATTTGGCCCCTCACATGCCAACCATGGCGGAGGTGGCTGTCAAAGCCATTCATGAGCAGGGCTTCTTCAGATGTCTGAGACGCCTCATGCAGGAAGTGGACTACATGGCTGCTTTGCATCACCCCCAAATCGTCCAACTGTTTGAGGTCATTAACACCAAAAGCTGCTTATTCCTCCTCATAGACTAGTGAGAGGAGGGGACACAGGGTTTACCTTCAGACCCACGTCCCCATGACCGCAGATATGGCAGCTCATCTCAGCTGTGCACCACTGCCACAAAAAGGGCATCGTCCACAGGGACCTGAAGCCACACGATGTGCTTTTGGATAAAGATGCGAATGTTAAACTGGCCGACTTCGGACTCAGCGCGTCCTTCTACAACCGAGAATTGAGCGCGTTCTGGGCAACCCCTCCTCTGCGGCCCCAGAGTGCCTCCAGTGGACGCCTGGAGCTTGGGGCGCTGCTGTATAAGATGGTCACAGAGACCATCCTGTCCCTTTCCAGGAAGAGGGCTCGAGGCAGCTGAGAAAGAGGATCCTGAGTACGGAGGTCACAGTGCCATCTAGTTTGTCACTGGAACTGCACAACTTCCTACGTAGTAAGTTCTTTATCCTCGACCCCAAGGAAAGAAGCTCTTTAAAGGACCTCATGCCAGACCCCTGGCTGAACATGGGCCAGGCCCAGTCAATCAGGCCTTATGATGAGCCACTGAGCGAGGACATGGACCCCCAGGGACACAGCAGCTGGTGAGCCTGGGGTTCCCATTCGACCGCATCCAGCGGGCGTTAATGGGGAAGACATATACCAACCATCTGAGGGCCACGGACCTCATGTTCAAATCCAAAAAGCCCCTAGTAGAGCGGCGCAGTATCCATGCCAGGCCCTTCGGCCCCCCTGACCTCAGCAGCCCCGGCGCACCCCCAGCACAGGAGGGGGTGCTCTGGGCTCCAGCAGGCTGAGCCGCCACCTCAGGTCCAGGAACCAGGGCAGATGGCCGAAGGCTCACCGGTCCCCAACCCAGCCTGGAGTCCAGCACCGCCAGCCGTAGCCCAGCCCCCCAGGCCCCGTCCAGCCATGGCACCACCAGAAGCAGCAGCAGCACCAGTGGAACCCCAGGGGCACCCAGCCAGGACAATTTGGGGGTGGCTAGGAAGTGCTTGGACTGTATCAGAAAGCTTTGCCTTTGGCTGTCCAAGACGGGGTGTGGCAAATGCAACAGGGTCATGCCCCTCAGATTGGAGACAGCGGGGGCCGGGCTACAACCACATTCTGGGAAGGTCCAGCCGGGCTCCCTGAATTTTCAGTGTGAAACTGGATGAAGCTGAGGTCCCGGGAGCCCAGTCACAAGGTAGGGACGCAAGTTGTAGGTGGCAGTAGTGCAAGAAGGACACTGTGTGTATGTGTGCAAGGAATCGCGGGCTAAAGGACTTGTTTAGCATTGACGAGGGTGTGCAAACTCAAGTGGGGCTCTCTGCATGCCGTGCACATCAGCAAGGTACCTGGCCTCACCGTGGCCTTCAGAAGCATCGTACCCAACATCCCTGATGAACGAACGTGCAGGAAGGCCTGGACCCCTGTGAGACAACAGGAGAGGCCGCCATCCCTACAGGTCCACCACATAGACCCCACCAGCGTGAAATGTCACAGACTGGACTATTTTAGAAGGCACTGTTTGGGAAGGGTCCCTTCTCCCCTCCCCTGCCTGTGGGAAGAAGGTGGTTCTTCTTGAAGGACCTGGTTCTTCCAAATCTTACAATCAATTTGATGCTTCAGCAAGGTGCTTTGGGTACGCTTGTTTTGCATCCTCCAGGTCTGGAGGCGTGTAGAGATATAGCACTTGCACTTAATCAGAGAACTCTGCCCCTAGGCTTGCCATGGCCCTCCTTGTGTTTTGTTCCCTTGGCTTCCAACCCTCAGTTCCCTTGTCCACGGCCCCACTCTGGCAGGATGGAGTTGGTTGCTCACATAGCACACACGCTGCCTCCTCTGCATCCTCAACTTGAGGGAATCACAGTTGTTCCAAGCTGGTGGTTATAGCAACCACTCCCCCTCCACCTCCGTAGTGATTGGTTGGGCAAGGACTCGTGACACAGCTTTGGCCAAAGACATATTAGTGGCAGTCCATGAAGGCTTGGGTGAGATTTTCCTTCCTGGGTGCGCCATAATGTCCACAGGAATACCGCTCCTGACGTTGTGGCTTTGCTTACTTGCCTCTGTGCTGGTGTCATTTGCAGGCAGTCTTTCCCTTTATGAAAGCAAGATGGCCTTCAACAGCCAGAGGATGCGATCACACCCGCCTCAGTGCCCCAGTGCCAAATAGAGCTCTTCTTCCTCCATGATTCCAACACTGTGCAAAGATGTGTATCTTTTAAGGGATATTTGCTGCCAACAACCCTGCGTCCCATTCTGATTAGAGGTCAGAGTGTTGTTGGCTCACCATCATTGGTGAGAATGGATCCTTTTTCTCAAGTGTATGGAGCATGAGGCAGGAACAAGACCAAGAGTTGAACACCCTACCCTGTTCAACACCCTACCCTGTTCAACACCATCCTCATCAAGATCTAGATTCTATGACCAGCTCAGCTGAATCAAAGACTACGAAGGCTGTCTGAAAAGTATCCAGCCATGATCTATGAAAAATAGAGGCATTTGAGGCTGAATTTGTTCCAGACACCCCTTGAGAAGTTGAATATTTGGCTCGTTATATACTCAGAAATGATCTGAAACTCGGGATCATTCAAAAGCTTTAGAAAGCTGGACAGACAGAAGCCCTATTAATAATAGGATTGGATTGCTTGAAGAACAAGTCTCATTTTGCGTGTGTAGGACCATTGTCAATGAACAAAGATCTATTTGGGCAGAATGAGGTGGGTGAGTGAAGTGGATTCATTCTGCACTAGGGTAGGACCCGGGGAGTACACACAACCCAAGTGCAGTAGGGGGCGATCTCCATCTGCCCTGTAATTACTGAGAAGGTAAAGCCACTTTCCTATGTTGCACTCACTCACAATTGCAAAAAAAAAAAGCTGGATTTTTATATAACCTTACCAGATTTCTATGTTAGAATACCATTTACTTTTTAAAGATTTATTTGATTTTTTGAGAGTAGGTAGACAGAGAGAGATAGACAGACAGACAGAGAGAGAATGGGGAGGGCCCAGACCAATCTGCACAATTGTATATCATTTGTTATGACATGGTTACATTGCACACTGGTGGACGTGGGGCTGCACGGGGCAGGAACCAAACTGGGAGCCTCCTGCTCATGAGGTGAGAAATGTCACAGCTATGCCATCCTGGCAGTGAGCAGTTGTGCCAAAGTTCAGCATATGCCTTTGCACGGGCTGAGGCTTGGATCTGACTGCCGGAACTCATGGGCCCAAGGCAAGCACTGAAACTGTTCAACTATCCTGGCATTTCTAGAATGTCATTTTTAAAAATAGACACTGTGAAAACTACTTCTATGCCATAAACACACTGTACCAGTGATTTTGGTGAAGCCCCTAAGTTTCCTAAGCTCTGCACCAGGTACCCAGCAACCTATTGAAATGTGCAGACAGACACGTGGGGCCATTTACTGGGAGACATCATACGTTTTCTCATTCTGAATATCTTACAAGACAGCCATTTCTGACTCACTGGGCTTTTTTGGGTTCTTTGTTTCATTCCTTGTACAGTGAGAACAATGGAAGGATCTTATTAAAAGTAACCGGGTGAAACTCATCCCAGTGTTTAGTGTAAGAATGTTATCACAGACAGTGCTGATTATGTGGTGCCATGTACTCGATAAGAATGTTTGAGAAAGGTCTGCTTAAGTTTTATGGGATAATGAAAATGGGTATGTGTAGATGGACTGGTACAAGAATCAGGTAACACCATTGTCTTCCCCACAGGCCCGGTGCCTTGGGAATAGGTGAAACCCACTCCCAACTTACTCAAACCATGTGGAAAAGGTGGCACTCTGCTAACCGAAAATAAATGTTCACCATTCAGTGTCTGCAGGGGTCACAGGGGGCGGGGATTAAATCTAAATGTTATGAAAACAAAGGAAGAAGGTTTTCTAGCATATCTGAGAATGTGAACCACCTCTCTTCCCAACCATGTTTGCATAGAGCAAAATCAATTTCTCTGGAGGAAGTTCTACCTTGTTCTACCTGTTAGGATCACCCATTGCAAATCTTCGCTGTTTCCTTCTAGCCAGTGGATCATAGAACTGTTCTGTTTTTCTTTCCATGCTAAACATTCTCCATTGCATTCTCAGTGCCACATTTCATTTGGCATAGCTGTCAACTATCCTTCATGGTACTCTGAATTTTACACATTTTCTGTAACATAGGTGACTGAATTATCATCTGCTTTTACCCAAACATGGGCTGACCTACTATTTTCCACTAAGCATATTTTGATGAACGCAACTGGGATTCTCAGCTGTTCTAATAGTAGTGTTGAAGACCATATAAATAAACCAGCCATAAAGCATAATTGAAATTATTCCAGTGTGCCTATCTCATTCGAGCTATCACAGGCTTCGCGTAGGTGTAGATATGGTTTGGCCCTCAAAATTCCATGGCACAAATTTTACTAATTGATCTGTCTCATCGTGAAACTTTCCTATGAAACTGTCATATTTTTATTTCACTTTTTTATTTTTTATTTATACAATGTATCAGGATACAGATCAGCTTGTGCAACAAAGACTCCATTGAACCTACTGCTTGAAAAGTACAAAAGGTTGCTCCTCTCATAAGTAGCAGTCCTGACATTAGGAGATGAGGTGTTACGGCAGCCTTGTTCCCCAAGGTCCTGCAGAGGACAAGATTCTTTCCAAAGCTCTGTTTCCCCATCCTCTGCCCCTCTGTTTCCTATGGCAGAGGCCTGGTCACCAAGTGTGTTATCTTTTTCTCCATATAAAGTTTTATGGGATACAACTATTTGTTTCATATTGTCCATGACTTGTTTCTTGTGATAGTATCACAAATAATTAGCAGCCAGAGTGACCATGTCTTCCACTATATCAGAAATAGTTACTTTATGACCTTTATGGGGAAAGTTTGCTGATCCTGGGCCTCGATGTTGTCATCATCTTCACTGTTGAAGCTGGGGTATCATCATACTTGTGTTCCATTTGCAAAAGCAAGAAGAGAACATGGGAAACACCTTCCCACCAGGGCCAGGTACTGAAACAGTGAAAGTCTCTTCTGCTCAAATGGACTGGCACAGAACTTAGTCTCTTGGTAATGTCAACCTCAAGGAATGCTGCAAAATGTAGTAGAGCTCATGGCTCCCCACAGCCTACTAGTCCACATGATGGGAGGAGGGAAGATAACCTTTGTTGGGGGTGTGGGGGTGCGGGGGGTTTGGCAGGGGGCACATTCACTGTTATATGTTGTAGAAAAAAGGTGATTGCAGTACTTTAATACACAAGCACTTTAGTATTTCCCAGCAGAATAAGTGCTATCAATCAAATATTCTTTTTTTTAATTTAATTTCTGTTTATTGTAAAGAAAAATTTATTCACATGTTTCTGCATGATTTTTACCACTCCTCAAAATGCTGTTTCTCAACAGCTATTCAAAATTCCCAATAGACAATATATAAGCAAGTTTGATTTTGTTATATGAAACTTAGAAATTTATGTGATATCTACTAAGCTCCACTGGCCAGCATGTGTCTAGGTACTCTGTAAAGAGAGTAGAGTTTTTACAATTGATCAATGGAAGTTATTTCAATAGAAATCTCCAGCTTTTATGGACCAAATTTGATTAGTGAAGTCTATTGTTAGGTGATTTATTCAAAACAAAGGTACACAAAAATCTTTTATATTTTATATTAAAGTTGCCAGTTTGTGAAATGACTTCTTGCTCACCATCCTATTTGGCCTGCATTATACTATATAGGTTAGCCAGCTCTGTCCTTCAGGGACTCAAGCACCCTTGTTCTACTAGCATTCCAATCTCCTTTTTCAGGAAAATAATGTTAGCACCGTTCTCTTACTTAGGAAGTTCCAATATTCAGTCAACTACAACATACCAACATCTAGAAATTCTGATACTGAGAAAATCTGAAGCTTAATTATAGTGGATCAAATTGAGCTTTAAAGAAAAAAAAGTATCTCTTCAGGAAAACTGAGATCAGACCCAATATAGTCAACATTCACAATTCTTGAATGATCTGAGGTAGACTATTTTATCAAAGCTACAAAAATTTGTTCCAAAGAACGTAGAGAGAAGGAAAACTAAGATGTCAGATTAGGTAAATAAACTCTAGCCTACTGCCTTCCAGGATCACATCAAAATGACCAATAAATTATAGAACAATCAACCTCAAGAATCATCTGAAGACTAGCTGAACAGAACCCCTATAACCAAGGATATAAAGAAGAGGCAACATCAACACCAGTAAAAGGAGTGGAAAGGGGAAACGGGGTTACCCACAGCCCTCAAATATTGGTTGAACACCTGGAGGTACACCTCAATGGTGGAGGTCCCCCTGGAAGGGTAAGTGTTCCCAGCTCCACACTGGGCCTCCCACCCCACGGGTCCTGTGCCAGGAAGAGTTGTTCCCACATATCTAGCAGTGGAAATCATCAAGGACTGTCTTCCTCTCCCAGTGAAATGGAAGGAAGCTGGATACCCAGATGCCCTCTTAAAGGGCCTGCACGAGAACTCACTGGTTTGCAAACACTTAGCCAGTCTCAGGTAAGGGTCAGTAACTCAAGGGGCACCAGAAACACATAGGGAGAGAGTAGGTTGTGCATTGAAATGACTCTTAATATATTTTAATTATGGGTACCATCATTAGTTTCCACAATTACATTTGGAAATCAATCAAGCATTTTTGTTGAATAGTTTTTATTGTTTACCATGGTTTCCCTTTTCCACATTTTTGAATATTTCTTTTCCAAACTCCTAACTTTGCAGCTGTGGACAGAATATTTTTAAATATATTTGTAAAAATAAATAGAAAAAATGTTTTTACTATCGTCAATACAAATTAAAAACTTTTTAAAAACATGAATTCATTGACCATTTAGCTGAATATCCACTGAAGTTAGTCTCAACTTGGTTGTCATCACTGACTTAGAAGAGAAATTTCCAGAAGCAATGGCTAGGATTAAGGAGAAGGGAAGAAAAAAAGATGTGAAGGACTGTGAACAAGAAAAAAGTGGAAAATGCCTTGAGCATTACTCAGTGCCCATCTGTCTAGCATGACTCAATTACTGTATGCATGAAAACATGTGTGGCTCATAGGATCGTTAAGAAGAAAGCAGTGACTCTTTAAAATCCCAGTCACAAACAGTACGAGAGCCTTTTTGTGTATCTTCCAGTGATCATTATCTCAAAAGATGATGCTTTGTAAAACTCAGATATCACTGGGGATTTTCAAGATTTACTTGAGAAGGATAAGCCATGGGGGAATCAGTTTGCGATGACTCAAATCCAGTGAGTTTAAGTCTATTGAGTTCTTTACAGTCTATCTACAAAGGTTGCTTGCAGCACCGCTTGTGTCCCTGGGAAGGATACAGCTGTCACAAAGCTCTCGTGACATGTCATTGTCTTCCGTTATCATTCTTGCTCTACTCCCTGAGTGCCTGTATCACAAACCACCTCGCCTTGCCAACATGGCCGTCAGGAGAGCTGATGTTCCTTTAGTATCTCATTTGAACCAAAGAAAGAGAGCAAAACAAGCCCTTCTACATGAATGGTTTGGCATGGATACAAGATACCAGCTCACATAAAATGTCACTACAAATAGCACAAATCACTGTAAACAAATACTGTCTCCACGCCCGGTGTAAAACATCCACAGATAAGACTAAGACTATCAAATGCTGCTTTGGGACATGCTTCTGCCTCCTTCATCTTTAAGCTCAGAGCTCAATCCAATTATCCACAAATTTAGGTTCTGTTCCTGATTTGTATATATGAGAGTTTGAGGGTGGTTGTTTTAAAAATATTTTGGGTATGATAAATTGAGAATGTCAGCTCATAAGCTTAGATTACCTCCAAATAAATATGTTAAACATAATCCACAAGAAATGAATGCAAGGACTCATGGCATATAAGAAAGTTAAAATAGGATTTTTTATTAAAAATTGACATTATTAATAATATTCTGTACATTCTCACTAACCATTTATTATGACAATGTCCGATTTGTATACTTTTCATCAACTTTTACTCTTACGTGTAAAGTGTTTCCCAGAAAAAGGATTCCTAAAAGATTCTTGAAACTGCCTGTAATTTTCTTCTTCACGATAGCTATGCATGAAACCCTAACACTATATAACTAAAATGCTAGATTTTTTCCATAACTCATATTGATTTTTGCATAAAATGCCTGTTCTGAGCTAAGAACTACATAATCAAACATAACCATCAGTTTCTGATGCTAAACAAAATTATACCTTTGGGGGGGATTTATTCACATCTTCTCTGGAGATAAAAGGGAAAATAATCATCTAACTTCCTGAAACGTTATGGCTTTACATTAAGTAAAATAGACACCTCTATCTAGAGTCAATTTCCATGTTAGGTAAATCAAACAGTCATAGCTCTACAATAAAGAACTAAATTTCATCTGTAAGTCAAATTTCTAGACAGCTCCTAAGGCTTTTAAGCCTTCAGAGATGGAAATGGCCCTGATGGAATTTATGAAAGTTATATTTTCTTCCAGGGAATTTTTACCTAGTATTAACCAGATGCTTTCCCATTCACATGTGCCCCTCCCCAAAACAAATTGAGACTGCCAACTTAATCTCTGGAAGAATTCCTCTTTTAGAAGGTATACTCCTGAAACCCTGTCACTTCTTTCCTTTCACATCCGAAGTTGCTTTGGGGAACAATACACAAGTCATCTCCTCCCACTCCCCTCCCTGGGCACACTCATATTACCTTTCCTCCCCTTCTCCATACACATCAAACCGATTCGACACTTGCTGTCATTCCCTCTTCCTGAAAAGTTTTGTCCCCATACATTCTAATAGGGGCTTTGTCACATTGTTCAAGTTGTGTCTCAGATGTCCCCCTCCCAGAGTGCCTTACTCTGACCACCCATCAAAAGTGACTTCACAAGGAATTTCATATCTCACCCCTTTATTTTATTGAATTTGTAATATTCACCAAGATCTGAAACTAACTTGCCTATTTGTTTCCTTGTTTATTATCTGGCTTCCCCATTTCTCACTGGGACACAAGTTACATGAGAACAGGATTTGTACCTGTCCTCTGTCACATTCTAGGTCACTGGAAGGACACAATATACATTTAATAGGCCAGAGACAGAAGCAGAATCTGTTGTGTCTGGGAGAAAAACATTATCTTCTTAGGCTACTAAGTCTCATTCTCCCCAACCTCTTCACTTTCTCACTCAGATCAAGAATTTTTTTGTCTCTTACCAGCTGAATTGCACAGACATCTTCAAACCACCTGACTTTCATTTAGTCTCCACAATATGAATACTGGGTCCCAACTATGCATTCCATCACTTTCCCAATTCCCTGAGGAATTTCCTCCCTTCCTTTCAAGAAACACACAGTGCCAGCAAGGTTACTAAACATGAACACAGGCACCATAGCTGACGACTTCCAAATATGGCATCAAAAAAGCCACGACGACTTGTCTAAATGATATCATATCTCCCGGCAGCTGGATTTGGGTTTGTTAACTTTAAAATGAGAGGCACGTTTAAATATTAACAATTTGCTTGGATAAAGGAAAGGAAAAAATATAATTAATCATTTGCCTGTCCCCCAACACTGGTTTACAAAACCATGGTGCAACTTTATTGAGCTCAAAATTGAAGGGTGGCGAGGTTAATATGTAGCTTTAGACCTCACGGTTTCATTAACAAACATATTACAGGCTGTAAAGCTGAACTGACATTAATGCTAGGCCCAAACAAAGTAAATAATTACTGGCTTGGCAAATGAGGAAGTACTTGGAGAGTTTGTTTACATTAGGTTTTTGGAAAATTCATGTTGGCAACAAGTCAAATACAGTTTGACTAGTAATTGTGACAATTGCTCACAGATGCTGCTGGAAGAACAACAAAAGAATGGATTTATGGCTTTTCTCTCCCCCTACATTTTCCCCCTTTGTTGCCTTTTCTCTCTCTCTCTCTCTCCCTTTTTACCATTTTGGATCAATAAAGAACTTGCAGCCACAAAGATAAGTGGGTTACAAGGCAGATGGGCCTTGGAATGTTTAAAAATCTCGTGTTGCATTTTGTCTTTTGGCCCTAGATTGGAAAAGACACAGCTGCATTCAAGCTGCAGTCATAAAATCCATGTTGCTTGAAAATGCTATGGGTCCCCTCAATAGAACAGAGTGAAGATGAAGCCTGCTTAGAAAATTTCCAATAGAAAGACTGGTTTGTTTTTGTTAACAAGCCACTGAGTGTATAAGACTTAAGGAGGGAATTCAGGATGCATTTCATTTTCCTGAGCTGGACTGGAAAATTATAACTACCATAGGAATCAAGAACTAAAAGAACTCACCAAACTAGAAAATAATTCTGCAGAGCAATTGAGGTCTGTGACATAAAAGTTGAAACAATTTTGGTTTTCTTCATGAAATATCAATATTTTGCCAAATAAAAGCTGATATTTCATACACACATCCATCCTAGTTTATATAAATACTTGACTCTAAATCTCTTTATTTTTGGAAGATAGAATTTCAATTATTTTAACTATAAATGCAAAGCCTGAATCTTTCTAATTCTATTTCTACTAATTTCAAGTGGCAAGAGCCAGACTATCCTGGGAATTTCATAATGCTTAACTGGATCATTCAACACGAAAATCTAAATACCCTTAATTATTATTTGAGTGACTTATATAGATCCATGATCTTTACAATTTCAAAATCATAGCCATTGTCTGTTCCAACAGGCTTTATGCCTCTCTAAACTACGGTTCTCTTAATACTTCTTTGGGTAATCACTGCATAAAACCAAATAAGAGTAGATCATTATTTACTAAATAATCAAAGTGGAAAGGAACATGTGCTCCAATAGGCCTTCCTTTAACAACTTAAACACTGTATTCATATATCAATACTTGTAACTTAGTTAATTCACGTCATCCATTTTTTTTTTTTTTTTAGCATATTCTTCTCTCTAACCTTGAAACCCTAAATATTCCTGAGAAGGAAAAACTCTTGCTGTGAAATTCACCAGTTTTTAGGTACAGCACCAATAGCTATAATGTTTTAAACTCTAAAATTTCCTAACTTCCACTTCCTCATTACAGAGACTTTTCTTGACCTTGCAATTTGGCCAAGGGCTTGACATAGGGAGAGGTTGGCTGGAAGCAAAATTTTCAGATTTATCTGGAATCTCTGACTCACATCTGGATTGTCATTGGTCATTAGTTCACAGCCGGTATCAAAACTTCTCTTATGCTCCTAAATACATTTGAATTAATTACCATTGATACTTTCTGATATAGTTTTTAACTCTAGATTAATTATCAATGATAATATTTAGGGTAACATTCTATTCAATAATGTGTCATGCCTGATTGAGATCCTTATAACAGCCTGTCAACTAGCTTGTGTGCCTCTAACTTTTCACTTTTCAAATAAACATCTCACATTGCAGTCAGATACAGGTTTAATCATGCATGCCATATCGCCACTCAGAATGCTTTGAAGGTCTCTTAGTGCCTACAGGATAACCAAACATTCATACATTTCATTGAATGCTGACACAATCTAATGCCAACTTAGCTTTCACTATCTCCAACCCTACCCCCATTGTTCTCCTACTACCTGCTCCTTCAGTTCTACTTAGCATTTTCTTAAGATTCCTGTACTCCACCTTACTGAAGATGTAGGCAAGAGAGAGATCGCTCTTATGGGATTATTTTTGAGTCTCTTTACCATTGACCTTCTTTTGCTAAAACAAATGAAACATGTCCTTTTATGGAATATGTATTAGGCCACATTAAGGATTTTGAACATTATTCCAATAAAATCCCTGGAACTTTATGTTTGTACTTTCACCATAAAACCAGACCACAAATTAAAAAAAAAACTTTTTT
>PVKE010023771.1:0-24367 GCA_004027555.1 Craseonycteris thonglongyai | reverse complement strand
AATTAATAAAAAAAGTTATCGCTTAAACAAAACAAGTGATCGCCAACACAACACTAAAATACAGTATGCGAGACAGTCAACATCATGGACAAGACTGGCGAGATACAACAAGAGAAGATGCTAGGTGAGGCTGCGATGATGCGCAGACAATCAACTCACAGGGATAAATCCACTCGTCCTCTCATGGGTCGATGTCGCATCGGAAACCCATCACGCGCCTTTATGAGAGCCCGTGGGATGGTCTCTGAGTCACCTCATCTCTTTGTTTGACATGCAGGGATCCTTCTCTCTCGCGCACCAACATGAAACAACGCTCCTTTCCACCATGTGGCTGCCGACATGGTTGTATTTTTTCATTTTTATTTTTTGATGAATATTTTGGGAAAGCCCGCGAAGCACTGAAGCCGCAAAACATGAAGCACGAAATGGCGAGGGAACACTGTACTATTGTGAAGTGTCCTTTCCTCCAGAAATTGTCCATTTCCTAGACCCAAGATTTGCAGAAAAGCCTCCTCTACCTAAAAAATACCTCCAGAAAAAAAGTAATTTCCTCACATTTTCAGTGAAAGAAGAGACTGGAAAGTTAACCTTGGAAGTGAAATTGTAGAAAAGAAAGGGTGATCATTGGGGCCATCAGTTATTGATCATCACTTATTTAGGATCTACTGAGATTTACCAGGAGGTTGTATAAAAAATGGATGGGCGTGGCAAGAAGATAAAGGAAAGAAAGGATATCATGGTTATGTGAACTCCTAAGTAAACCCAGTTTCTGATGTTTCCAGATTTGGATAGTGAGAATTTCTTGGGGAAAAAGAGGTTTGGGTTACTAGATAGTTAGAGAGAAGGAAAAGAAGTGTCAATAACATTTTCTATGTATTGTATTCATCTGCATCAAGAAATGCAAAACAAATACCTGATCTGAATCTAAATTCCTTTTTCTTACCATGTTTCCTTAACAACAGTACTGCCGAAGTAAATCACACGAGTTTCTTGGTTTATATATTTACATAATTTCAGTTCAGTTTTCCTTATTACTTATTCTCAATATTTTTTTACAACCACCTAAACTATATTGTACCTTTCCATCAATAAATTTAACTGTATACTAGCAATTTTCAAAAAAAGCACAAGCCAAAGCAGGTTAGAGGAAATGATGCCTACTCCTATACAACTTCTGCCCCTTGAGTAGAACATATTCCCAAGATTTTGGCTGCACATTGTAATATTTCCCTTCAAAAATCCCAATGTGGTTTTGATAGACTTTGTTAGGAGGACAATCTTCTTGCTCTTACCTTCAGGGAATAATTCCCTGCAGTACCACTACAGGAAGTAATTACCTTATTAGAAAACAATAATCTTATTATAGTGATGGAAATAGAACTGGCTGGGTGGTGACCCCATAATGTAATAAATAGACAATATATTGTGGGATTGTACACCTGGAATCTATGTAATTTTTGTTAACCAATGTTACCCCAATAAATGTAACAATCAAAAAATGAAAAGCTAAATTATTTATTTTTTAAAACATTCTAATCCTCATCTGTTCATTGGATTCCAAAGATGTAACTTTATAATTATTAAGGGATGCTGGGATAGCTCAGTGATTGCCTCACAATGTCAAGGTCTGGGGCTCGATTCCCAACCCTGTCCCGTGCAACGCCATATGCTGAACTGTGGTGCAACTGGAAACCGCAGGAATGGCAGTGAAGGTTCTCGTTTCCCATGTGGAAGGACCTCAGTTCCGTTCCTGCCCCGCATGGCCCCAAATCCATCTGTGAGGAAGAAAACCATGTCACAACTAATGATGTACAACTAACTATGGAGACTGCTCTGGGCCCTCCTCTCTTCTCTCTCTCTTCTCCCCTCTCAACCAATAAAATAAATCTTAAAAGAAAAAAATTCTTTTTATATGGATTACATAATGAATGGTTCTCTTTTGAGTATATTGATTTAATTTTTTTTTAATTTTAAATTTTCCTTGTTACTTTAAAAAATGTGGCTTCTAGAAAATTTTAAAATGCATATGTGATTCACATCATAGTCCCATTTCTGCTGGTATAACCTAATAAAAATCTCATTTGAAATATCACTTTATCTATGGTCCATTTGTGACATTATAAACAAACTTACTTAAAATCAAATCTAAGAAAAACCTTTCCACCTTAGTTAATTTTGGCCAATAACACACTAAAATGAGTTTCCAATTCCATAGCACCTTGAAAGTATACACGTAAGTTTCTTCATTTCATGTGATTGGCATTATCTTTGCCCCTATGTTTTAAAAAGTCTAGTACTTTTCTTTTTCCCAAGGTTTTACAAAGTGAGAAAACTATAAAGGAAAAGTGGGTTCCTAAATATTGTTGTGAAGAAAGTCACGTATTGAGGGCAAAAATAAATAATGCATTATGCACTTATTTCAGGAATTATTGTTTCAATGATTTCTTGTGCCACTTAAAACCTCCTGAGTAAGCTAAATACAAATCATGCGAGAAACTGACTAGCTGAAATTTTCCACTCAGAAGTTTGGATTCCCTTTGATGAAAATCATATTCAGGCTTTGGAGCTATAGGAACACCCTCAGAGATTCACTCAGGGGGATAAAAAACACTAATATCTTGAGCCACATGAAAAACAATGCAAAACAAGACACAAAACAACAGGAACTTTTAAAAAATATTATCATTATTTTTCCAAGATAAGCCTATTTTAAAAAATATATAGTATTTTAAAAAGTTATATTAAGATAATTTTATGTGTTTATAAATAAGATTATTCCATATCTGTAAATCACATCCTGCTTGCTAATAATGCATACAAATAAATATAACTCAGAAATGTTTAAAAAATTCCAAATGAATATTGATAAAAGGAAAAATTAATTTGATAGAAAATAAGTATATATTCATCCCTTTTACTATTTTAACAATCCTCATTGATCAATTAACTAAAGTTTTTTATACATATTGACATCTCACATAGATCTGGGAATATGTTTAAGAGACAACTGTTTATTTAAAGAAAATAATAAAGTAATTGTTATCAAATGCAGGTTGTTGAATCCTGCTTCTGCTAAGATTAGATTGATCCCCAGTGTACAGTGTACATTTTTATGTTTTGTTCATCAGATTTAATTGCTTCTGGGGTGACAGAGGTACCATTTCTTTCAAAAGATGACTTCAAATTTTGAGGAAACTCTGTACAAATTGGTTGAACTAATTTACAATATTGCCAGCAGTGGACAAAGGCACCCTAGTTTTCCACATCCTCGTCAACAGTTGAAATTTGCTGATTTTTTCATGATAACCACTCTTTCACGTGTGAGGTGATATCTCTTTATGGTTATGCTTTGCATTTCCCTGATTAGTGACTCTGAGAATCTTTTCACATATCTGTTGGCCATCTGTATGCCTTCTTTGGGAAGTGTCTATTCAAGTCCTTTGTCCATTTTTAAGTCAGATTTTTTTTTCTTTTTTTTTTTACATTACAATGTCTGAGTTCAAGTTTTTGCATGGATGTAAGTTTTCAATTCTTTGGGTAAATATCAAGGTGTGCAATTCCTGGACCATATGGTATGAGGATGTTTAGTGTTGTAAGAAACCACCAGACTGTCTTCCAAAGTGGCTGTTCCATTTTGCATTTCTACCAGTAATGAAAAAGAGCTCTTGTTCATTTATGTTTTTAACACTCAAAACTCCTAGGGTAGAAGGCGTCATCATCCCATTAGCTTAGAACACTGACCTTACCAAAGTCACATGAGCAGTTAAATGAAATTATCAGCTTGTTACAGAATACTTCTTAATTGGATTGGGACTGTCCTGGGATTTATAAGTCATTCATGTCCCCAGTCCTTTATTGACTAAGGAGAATAATGCTTCCCTACATCAGATGAGTTGACTGATGCTTTGAGAGAGAGAGAGAGAGAGAGAGAGAGAGAGAGAGAGAGAGAGAGAGAGAGAGAGAGAGAGAGATGAGTAGAGAGAAGGCAGTGGGTAGAAAATATGCCCCTCAAATCCAGATTAATGAAATGTTAAATTCTAGAGCAAATGCTACTGTTAAACACAGGAAATATAAAAGAGATATTTAAAATAAGGGAGATGCTTTAAGTGCATGTAATTTGAGCAAAGGGCACAAACAGCAGAGTTTCTTATTGTTCCAAAGACTAGGAAATGTGAGTCTGGTGGATACTCAAAAAAGCATGTAGGCTCAAAGGAGACCTTAGAAATGACCATAAATGAAAGCAATGAATGAATATATATATATATATATATATATATATATATATATATATATATATACCCCAAATTTGACATATTTAAAAAGTCTGTGTCTATTAAATGTATTGATATTATGAGATTATTTTCCTGAAAAACCAAATGTTATGGAGAACTTCAACAGATATGTTTTTATTTAAAGATGTTCAGAAAAGAGATAACTATGATTAAAAAACTATATTTTAAGTTTGCAAAGATTGTGTTTTCTAGGAAAAGTTGTATTTTCTATTCATGCCTTTTATTTTTGGAAGCCTTAACAAAACAATTATTCACAATCAGGCAATTTCATACCAATTGTATCATAAAGATATACACAATCCATATGATAAAGGATACGGTGGAAATAATTTTATGCTGCCTTATTATCAACACCTCGTCTTCAACAACCTAACATCGTAGTTAAATATGATGTAACTACAGCCTGGTACTATATAAAGATTTTAACACATTTCAGTACTTTTAATTCAATTCATATGGAGAGGTAATAAGCTAAAGTATTTATCATCAAGGATATTGTAATCTTGGAAGGAAATATAAACAAATAAGTAAAAATCTACAAAATAGTGTGATTACTGCTTTGAAAAAAGACTACAGTAGTCTCATTTTGTATACCACATTTTAAGAAAGCTACTGAGGAATTAAACAGTTTAGAAGAAGGTGACCAAGTTGATTAGGGGTTAAATATAAAACTAAACATTTTAAGTCAAACTGAGATTCTCTCACAATTAAATAACATATGTAGCGGTTCTTTAAACACTTGGGTCTTCATTTCCTCAACCTGTGAAATGAAGTCTGTGAGTCCCTTACGTCCGTAGACACATTAGGGCGAACCAATAAATGCGGATGAGGCCACCTCCGTGAAATCGTCTCAACTACTTGGTATTGCTGCAAATCTCCAAGGTTTCATTTAAAACGAAGTAACTTCACAGACATACTGAATGCTTTAACTTAGCAGACATATTGAATGCGTACATTCCAGGCACTGTGCTAGGAACCAGAGAGACTAACACACACTCACTGTCTGGGAACACACTGGACCAGATATAACATGCTAAGCTCGGCAGAGTGACTCATAGTAGAGCGTAGTAATATTGTCTAGGGAGTACTTTTTAAACTTAACATTTTTTTTTTGAGGTGCCCATAATGAGTGATAAAGAGGTGCTACTGGAATTTGGTACACCAGAACCAGGAACATAAAATACTCTACAAAACCCAGCCATGGAATCACAGAATGTACTCTAACCTAAAAAGTGTTGCATAACCTGCCAAACATTCATAGACATCAAAAACCTGTTAAAATTATCTTAAACGTAAATCCATACTATCCCATGCATTATACATATACATAATTACAACTGCTAGTTCAGTGCACTTTCCAACATAAAACCATATTCATCTATTAGATCATTTTAAATGGATAACACCAGGGTTATAGTATATTTTTTAAAACTACATTTCTACATATAAGTAATGCAAATCAGAAAATAGTTTTCATCTCAATTCCATAAAAATATATATATTTAGGATGCAATTTAACAAAAGAAGTATAAAACTTATCCATTGAAAAGTACAAAATATATCTGAGGAAAAAATAAATCTTAATAAATCTTTATTCATGGCTTGCCAAAAATATTATACTACAGGACATGGCCTGACACAAAAGACCACATATTGTGTGATTCTACTTACTATAAAATATCCAGACAAGACAGAGCTATGGACAGGAAAGATGAGAATGGGGACTGGCTGCAAATGAACATAAGATGTCTTTTACTAGTGATCACAATGTTCTTATACTGGATTGTGGTATTAAATTGTACACTCATTGAAATGTGTGAATTCTATGATGTGAACAAATCTTCAATAAAGCTGCCAAATACCCAGATACACACACATGCATGCTACATCTGTCAAATTTACTTTCTGATGTCTGAGAGTGAGCAAAAAATTTCCAAGCCTGACCAACTGTCCAGACACTAGAAAGAAAACAATTAATAAATATTGACAGCCTAAAATAACCAAAAGTAAAATGAATTCTTTTGAATGAAAACATGTCATACATAAGGGCAAATGGAAATAGCAGTTGGGGAGAGGGATGCTGCATCTATCAGATAATGGACTAATATCCTCAATTTATCAATATACTACATTAAGAAACAGACTAGCAAAAATCAGTAGAAAAAAATAAATCACAGAAATCATGTTTTTATGACAAGAAAGGCAAATGGCCAATAAGCATCTGAAAATATGTTCCACCTCATAGTTAAGTCAACATAAATCAAAATAAAATCAGGACCTCTTTTTCAGCAGCCTAACTGGTAAACATAATTTGTAGAGGTTTATTAGTACTCATTGTTTGAAAAACTGTGGGAAGTAGGTATGTTCATATGCCTTTGGTCATGTTATAAGATGTCTGGCGTCATTTTTGAAGGACTATTTGCCAGTACCTATTAAATGTAAATGCACTTACCATATTTTCTCAACTGTTCTCCTAGGCATTCACTCTACATATTTTCTCACAGACCCTCTTGCTTAATCCGCCATCATAGAATTTACTGCTCTGACAAAAAAGGAAAATAACAAAAAATAGCTATGAATTGAAAACCTCCAAAATAAATTGCAGTATGCCCATAAATGAAATACTCACCTGTCAAGTGAATGCGTAGAGAATAATTGTATATACAAATTATCAAGAATACTATCACGAGGAAAAACTACAGAAGAAAAAAGGATCCTGCATGTTTCTTTTTTTCTAGAACCACTCTTAAGAAACTCTTCACCACGATTTAATTTGGGGTTAGTTGGAATAAGAAAAACCAAGAACACAGTTGCTTTGTAGTATAATTTTTATTCTGAATCACTGACCTTCACCTAAATTTCATTGTAATTATTTACATTAAAATAAATAGTGTAAAACAGCATTTTAGGAAAGAAGTTTGAAATATTCTTTCTGGTAATACTTTTACTGTTAACTCACTTAAAAATATTGAGCCTTTTAGACTAAAAGGCCATAAATGAAAATTTGAAAATAAACTGTTTTGGGACTACATGCATGATTTATACAAGATAATACATTAGCAGCTATCCTTTATTCATCTTTTAAATATGTCATTGACTAATTTCCAAATGAACGCATATGTATGCTTTTCGAAACAGTTACAAACTACCCACTTACATACACAGAGAAATTTCAATAAGAAAACTCTCATTTCTTCTGTTGCTAGTAGAAAAATAATGACTGACTTTGCAGTGAGCCTGTCTGTATGTTCAGAGACAGTAGCTCTCAGAGAGTCCTAGAGTCGGGGCCACTAGACTTATGGTTTCTAGATGTGTAGGCAAGTTGTTTTATCTCTCTGATTTAGAGGCATTAAAATAGTGATAATGGTGCTCTCATGAGTGTGACCATCAGCATTGAAAACTGATGTTAACAATGTTGCCATTGCACCTGGGAATAGAAAGAGAATATTAGTGGGAAATTTGGTCAAATTTAAACAAAAGTGTGCAGTTGAGTTCATGGTATGATTCTAATGAGGATTTCTGAGTTATGGTAATTATTCGACAGCTGTATAAGATACCAATCTGAGGGAAAGCTGGATGAAGGGTAGACGGGACATTTCTCATATTATTTTTCAACTCTTCTATAGTATTAAGATTATTTCCAACAAAATATTTTAGAACTACCATTGAATGCTGGGCTTGATGTTTGTATATTTCATTTTTAGAAGACAGGAAGAAAGTGCATGTACGCCAAAATAAAAAAAAGGAAGTGATCCATATTTAATAGTCGTGTCCCTTCTCCCCTTTACAGTCACTGCACACTGTCCCTGGGAAGAGCAACTGTGATTGTTTATAAATCGTTACTGATGACAAAGGCCCTGCTGCTCTCTCGAAGGCTCAAGGGTTGTACCGTATGAATAATGAAAAACAAAAGTGGAGTCTCTCTGTGCCCAAGTTAATGTAATAAGAGCAGTCCTGCGAACCTCAGGGGTTGGAACTAAATTCCAGAAAAATCCAGCTCAGCAGATACAACTGATGACTGAGGCACAAATGGCAAATGGCAGCCTTTCCTGTCCACCCCCTACCCCTCCTCCAGAGGCCAGGAGAGGACCCTGTGTCTGGCTGTTTGCCCTTGATGTTCCATCATCTGTGCAGGGGATGGCTCTGTCCCAGGGAGGGTGCCCAGGCCAGGCCAAGGGGCGCTGTTCCTCCTGTCATTTATTTAGTGTCCCCTTTCCCTTTTGCTTCTCATCACAGCTATTTGGTAAGATGCTTTGTTATTTCAGAGCAAAGAAAAAAATTGTTGAATAAAGAAATAATGTGGGAAGCCGGGATGGCTCAGTGGGTTAAGCGCTCACTTTGCAGCCCCGAGGACCGAGGATCGAATCCCGGCCCCGGCCCGTGTGGACCCATATGCTGAGCTGGGGAGTGCCCCCAGTTCAGTTCTCACCCGGGTGAGACCCCGGCCCAGTTCTTGCCCTGTGCAGCCCCACTCCTGCCTGTGGAATGAAACTGTGTGAAAAAACCAATGAGGTGCAACTATGGAAACTGTTCTGGGCCCTCCCCCTTCTCTCTGTGTATCTCTCTCTCTCTGTCAAAAACAATAAAAATAAATCTTAAAAAAAAAAAGAATAATGTTAATAAGGTATAACCTAGTTAAGTGGAGTAAGATTTTACTGCCCAAGAGATGTACAATTATATATATATATGTATATATATATACATATATATATATGTATATATATATACACACACACACATACATACATGCATAGATATAATTAGATATAAAATTATATAAATATAAATTATACATAAAATAGAATATATATGTATATATGTGTGTGCATGTATGTGTACATGTGTATGTATATACATATTTGTGCATGTATATATTTATTTACACACAGAAAATTGGCAGGCTTCAAAAATGTTTTTATTCATGTATAATAGAAAAACGATCTTATTGCAATGATTACTTTTAAAAAGTCAGAGATACGTATTTTACCCCAAAGGCTAAAAAAAACCAAACATCCTGAAGGACCATAATTCCATTTAAGCTTTCCATTTTCAATCGTTCAGAAAATAGAAATAATACTACCGGTAGGTAACTTTTCTGAGATGTTTATTATGTGTCAGGCTGTTTTAAGGACTTACTGTGTTTTGTTTTTTAATGTTCACAAGGACAGTATGAGGTGGGAACTCCCCAGTTAACAGGAGGAAATGGAAACAGATGAAAACTCATCAAAGATTACACAGCTGTGATGGAATGGGATAAGAACGAGGCTGGAGTGATCTGACTCCTGAACTGAACTGTTCTAACCGTTGTTCTATATTCTCCACTCCTTTTCATATCAATCAGAGCTTTAGTATTGCCAAAAAAAGTTCTGTTATAAAACAGCAAATTTACGACTTTTGTTATTACATGTGCAAAGTTCTGTTAAAATATGTGCAAATTTGTGTCTTCTTGGTCTTACCTGAAAATAAACAAATTGCCCTTTACCTATGTTTAGGACCAGCTGTTTGATTACAAACTCTAAATAAAAATAGCACAAATTGAGGAAATTTTGAGAGAAATATGTGCACATATGCAATTATGAAACCCACCTACTACTAAACTTTTAATGAAGACTATCTTTAAACCATATGTTAGTTTATCCCTAAGTAACCAACTTGTTGCTATATACAATGCCACATTATTTTAAGAGGAGGAATCAGTTTTTGCAATTTGATGAGCCAGTGAAAATATGAAAGAGCCTTCTAGAACAGCTTCATAATTACTCATTTAGTGAGAGACCTTGGGTCAAAGCTCCCACACTCCTCACTCTTCTGCAATTATTTTGAGGCTTTTCATTAGTAAAGAGAAATTGCAAAGATGACCAGATTGGAAAGTGAGTTGGGAAAAGAAAGAAGCTCACAGTTTCAAAGGCATTTTTTTTCCTCTGTGTTTCTGCCCCTGGGGTTTGTTCTAACACTATTTATAGTCTGATGATGTCATGCAAATTGAGCCCAGATCCACATGCCACTAAGGCTAGCCAATATTTACAGTTATGGGGAATTTACAGACAGGGAAGCAGCAAAGCATATGAGTACACTACCTGGAGGCAATGCAGGTGCAGCGTAAGGACCCGCAGCCACCATCTTGTGGCCATAGGTGGAGCTAGCTTAACCTTATCTTTCTTCATTTGCCAAACTGAGTCTGAAATAAATTCAGTCTACCCCGTAGGATGTTTTTGTTTGAGAATTAAAAAAAATATCAGAACACATGTAAAATAATTAGACTTTGCCTGATATACCACACCCTGTCATAAATAGAACAATCATCATTTTATTGTCATTTTCCAAGTTCTTCTATGTATTTTTTTTAAGATTTACTTTATTGTTTTTGACAGAGAGAGAAAGAGAGAGACAGAAAGAAGGGGTAGGTCCCAGACCTGTCTCCATAGTTGTACGTCATCAATTTTTGACATGGTTTCATTCTATACATGTGTGCAGGGACCAGGTGGTGGCCTCCAGCATGGGAGGCAGGCCCCTACGAGCTGGGGCTAAACCAGGGCCTCCCATATGGGACGCTTGCCTTGGGGAGAACCGAACTGTGGGCCACACCCTAGTTCAGCATATAGGTCCGCACAGCCAGGGGCCAGGATTCAATCCTAGGACTCTGGGCCTGCAAAGCAAGCTTTTAACCCCAGAGCCATCCCGGCATGCCCTGTATTTAATTTAATTTAATTTAATTTATTTATTTATTTAACATTTGATGCCACCTCCCTACTCCTTCCCCCAGCCCTCCCCTCACCTCCCCCTCCCCCGAGACAACCACCAAACCACTGACTGTGTCCAAGTTTTTGTTTCTTTGTTACTTTCAGTTTTACATTCCACCTGTGAGTTTAGGTCATATATTTTTTTCTTCTTTCAGTCTTACTTATTTTGCTTAATAAGATGTTTTGTTCTAAAAGAATGAACTGATGAAAATTCAAAGCCAAAGTGGAAGATCAGGGCTAATATCCTCTGCCAAATCCTGCAGAGTGGACATGATTTTGTACTACTCCTCATGTGACATGATTTTGTACTCTGTCCAATCTTCTAAGCTGAGGATAATTTGTCTCAGCTAATATCCTATAGAAAGAACAGAAGGTATACTAAAAAGGAAGGCTATGTCTTGTGTCTCGTATCATGTAGTTGGTTGATCCCCAATAACCTGAACCATTAATTTATGGAAGGTACGTAGGTGCTTCTGTCAAAAAAATAAAGGAAATGCAACTGATCTTAATTATAGCAGAAATAGCCCTGATTATTAGTTGAAATAGGACTGACACAGAAAATATCCATGGGCAGATAGGCCCAGAAACATGATCACAACAAAAGTAGCAGAAGATGGGATTTTGTTTCATCCTATTTTAGGTGAATAATTATGATAGTTTTGGCGCTGAAATGTAAAGATTCTCAAAAAACTACTGAACTGTGACAGATAAAGCATAAAACAACAATCTAAAACCATCTTGATGATTAACTGGATGAGCTCAATGAATTCCCCAGTCATTACATACCTGTGGGCCCCTCTTCATTTCACGAAGTTATTCCTGTCTGAGCAATGAAGCAGCTAATGAATCAAGTATCAGAATTCACATTAACAGGACCCCTTCTTGACTTGAACTTTATAGAATAAAAATGACAAGTGTAATTTCCTCTTTGAGAGGAAACTAGACCAAGATGTCAACTAAAAAGGGGCATTTGCAAACTAGTTCCAGAGACATAGTCACAAAGGCTAGTATAGACATTATTATCATTAAAACATTGTCTTAGCAGAAAGTAGCCTAGGTAGCATTAGAATTTCTCTGAATCCTTGAATACCCATTAAATGGCATTAAGCATGCCAATGTTGCTCTATTAACTTGAAGGTTTATAATTTGCACACATATGTGCACACATACACATACATACACACACACACAGTCTAAGTAATTAGGTAAGTTCATTGAACTTTATGTCAAGAAAATATCAGAGGATGGTACATTTTAGGAGAAAGAAACAATAAAATATTATTGACAGATAAATTATTAACACTATTTTATAGAATGTACAACTGAAGTCCAGAGAGAAGACATTTTAAGGAAAACTCCAAAGAACCAAGGAAGATTCAGATTTTCTATGCCTTGATCTATTTTTTCTTCCTCTCTGATACATGTGTCTGATATTAAGAGCAATACTATCTACATGACTGCCATTTTGTAATTTAACTCTAAAATAAATGCTATCTCATTTTTGTTGTTGTTGTTTCTGTAATCATTTTCACTGTGGAGAGGAGGGCAGGATCCTAAACAGGTCTAGACATGATTCCAGAGACCAGAACAAGCACGTGAGAGTGGCTTTCAGTGTAAATTAGAGGCTCACATGCATGGGAACCCAGGCATGTGTGATCTGAACTTCCCACCGGCACTAGAAGAAGCAGCACCCAGACTTCTCATATCAGCTTGTCCAGATATAAAGCAAAAAAGAAAGAAAAGTGGTGGGGCTTGAGGCAAACATGTATTAGGCTCAAAATCTTGATTATCTTTACCTACCTCCAATATTATAGTACCAAATCTATTGCCCTAGTGTTTAAATATCTACAGGTAGTTAAATGAACGATGCTTCCTTTAATGAATAACTAAAATATTTCTGTTTTTCCCTCCATTTTACATATGTCTGTTAAGAACAAAGCCTGAAGCTAGAAACTGGGTCTTGTTCTGAAATCAGATATTTGGCATCACAGGACGTGTAAGCAAGTACAACGCTCTCTTAATGAGTTTACAGCTTCCATTTGGGGATACAAAAGCAAATCACTCAAGAGACAAAGCGAAGAAAACATCAATAACACAGACAATCTACACATACACACACACACACACACACACACTAATTTTCATATTTTGAAAAGTAAGCAGCTCTTTTCTGCTCTTTGCAATATTTATTTCTAGAATGTGTCATCAGTTGGAAATAAAGAAACATGTTTGAAAGCCAAAAAAAAAAAAATAGTTTGGTGATGTTGATTTAAGTTAAATTCATTTCATTTGAATATTTCTCTGGGTCTCTTAAAGTTTTCTAATGACAATGGGTGAAATTTTTGCAGTTTCTCAGTCTTTGACATGCATTAATCAAGAAGGCATTTAAAAACTCCATAAACGATACCTGACAGGATAACAAGTAGGATGACTAATCCATTGATAAGTCTTTACTAAAACATTTTTGATGTAATGCTAAGAAATTAAGGTAGTGGATGACTCTAGGGACTCTATAACATTTTGTGAGTTAAGTAATTTTCAGTAATTTGATTTCAAAAAAATTGAAACAATGCAATAAAAATGACAGTTCATTAAAATAACTTCTGGCAATATCAAAATGTGCATTTTAGTCCATAACTGGAAAGATATTAAAATAATTGAATGATGTTGATACACAAAATAAGAAGGAGATACTTCCACTTGCAATAATGTGGATGGACCTTGGGGGATTATGCTAAGTGAAATAACTCAGACAGACAGAAAAAGTAAATAAGCACAGTATGATCTCACTTATATGTGGGATCTAAAAATATTGAACTTATAGAAACAAAGTAGAATGATGGTTTCCAGGGGCTGCAGGGCAAAGAAATGGGGAGATGTTGTCCAAAAGGTATAAAGTTTCAGTTATCAGATGAACAAGTTTCAGTATCTAAGATACAAGACGGTGATTGTAGCTCAGATCACTGTATTGTACGCTTGAAAGTTGCTCTCAGAGTCGACCTTTAATGTTCTCATTATAACAATAGCAAAACTGTAATTATGTGAGGTGAAGGATGTGTTAACTAAACTTATTATGGATATCATTTTATAATATATACATGTATCAAATGACCATATTATACACCTTAAACTTACATGATATTATATATCAACTATGTCTCAAAAATTGGGGGAAAAGTAAAAAATGTATATGGGAAGATTTTTCATCCATAAAAATGGGTCAGTGCAATTTAAATATAGTTTTTTTATTATTATTATCAAAACAACTGTGGCTATTACCATCCCTAATTCATAGGTGAGGAGATTGAACCTTGACTGAAATGTCCTAACCACTATCATATATTATTAGGAAGAAGAGACAGTATTGGAACTCAGAGCTGCATATGTCAGTGCCTTACATATTAATTACCTATCAACCAAACTATAATGCCCCTGCCTATACCCCAACAAGCACTTTGCCCAAAATAAAAGGTGAGAGGCACAGTATATTTGAAATAAAAAAGAATGCCCACTTGCACCCATTGTTATTTTATTCTATATGTATTTTTAAAGTTATGTTATATAATATAAAAATTTGTAGTAGTAAAAAAAATTCTTTTTAAAAAATATAACATAATTATATGTCACCAAGTTCAGCTACATCTTTCAAATACCTTTGGTTAGTTATCTCTAAGCCATTCAGAGTAGAATCCTGTCTTTTTACTTTTTAAATATCTCCAGAGAAACAATTTAATAGCTCTTCTTACAAAATTAGTTTAATACTGTTTCAGTTAAAATGTACTTTAAATACTTTTCCTGCTCATTGTGAGAAACAACAGGTCAATACTCACAGGAATAAACTCACCAAACAGTCTATTTCTGTAATTGCCTCTTCTAACCCACTACTCTACTGAAAAGACAAGATTGCTGATTGAAATGTTTCGTTTTGTCTCAAACCACTATTTACTAAATTTCTTAGAACTTTGATACTGGGTAAGTTAACCTGTGAAATACTTAGAAAATAACTATAAAAATCAATTACTGGTCAAAAAAAAAAATGAAAAAGAAAACAAATTTATCTTGCCTCTGGCTTACTACCAGAGAGCAGATGGGATGTTGGGCTTTCACTGGTGTTAAATGAAAAGAAAATTTAAATCCCCTTAGTGCCTGGAAAGATTCTAGGAATGACGAGACCTGGCAAATTGTGTTAAGCATCCTGTTAGATGGGGGTGGCATTATTTTTCCTTTTTTAGTCAACAGCGCCAACATTCACAACTGCCTGAGCAAGAGACTGTGGTGTGAATCAAGAGACATGAAAAAGTAATCTCCTCTCCCTTCCTCCAGAAAAAGCACAGAACTAGCTAGCCGGACTTACATCATAGAAACGTGAGAGTTTATTGCAAGGCACGGGTCCTTAGGGAAATATTTGCCTGACCACTTAAAACAATGATTCAGATTTAAATAATCAAGTTCTTTCTAATAGTATACCTCATTAAAATTAACCAATTGAGAGCCCCCCAAAAAACAAAACAATCTTTCTCTGAACTTTGCTGGGAAGGAAATTGGAAGCCAGGCCCTGAGCCTTCTGGATGTATGAACCTGTGTTGGAAGACAAAGCTCAAGTAGAGATGTGAGAGGGTAATAAAAAGAGACTTGCTGTTAAATGGCTGTTAGATATAAAAATGTCCAACCAAAGATGAGGGCTTGACTAATCAGAATATTTAAACTACCATTTTTATGGGTTTGACTGTCTATAGAGCCAAAACTATATAGCAAATAAACAAAGACCTTCTCAATATAGTAACCAAGAGAAAACATAATTTACTATAAAATTCTGTAAATACTATATGCCAATAAATGATACTTGTGGCTAGCAGAGTGCTCGATGCATAAAATATTATCTTATGTAATTCACATCAAAATTCATTAAGACTGTAGCAATTCTCCCCATGTTTATACAGATAAGCAAATCTCCTCAAACAAGTTTACGTTGTCAGAGATCAAGGTGTTGGTTAGTGCCAAATATGAGATCCAAATCTATGTTTATTCAGTCCAGAGATTCTATATAATTTGGAAATAAAGCTTTATCATTAAGATATTTCTCTTGGGGAAGCCGAGATGGCTCAGTGAGTTAAGTGCTCACTTTGCAGAGCCGGGGACCGAGGATTGAATCCTGGCCCTGGCCCGTGCGGACCCATATGCTGAACTGGGGAGTTTCCCCAGTTCAGTTCTCTCTCTGTCTCTGTATCTCTCTCTCTCTCTCTCTCTCTCTCTCTCTCTCTCTCTCTCTCTCTCTCTCTGTCAAAAACAATAAAATAAATAAATAAATAATTTAAAAAATATATATATTTCTCTTTTATTCACATCATTTGAACAGCAAAGTAATTTACTAATTAACAAATTAAGTTTATTATTCTAAGAAAATTAGAGTATGATGATATCATATGGGCTAGAAGTATTTCTGTTTGAGTAAACATTAGGTATATTACATTAGCTTCAAGGACTTGATTCATTTTCTTTTATGAGAAATCGAGGAGTTAATCTTAAGTGGGCTCCTGTTTATAAATTTTGCTTGTAATGATAACACACACACACCACAACTTTTTTAATATCTTATTTTTTTATAAAAACATGTGCCCTGTCAACTTTTGTTAAGTCAAGTATGATTAGATAAGTTTGGGCAGAGTTCACAATAGAGAAGCACATTTAAACATTGCCAGGTGTAAACAAAACACACACACACACACACACACACTTTCATTGAGAGAAAAGCAGTTGAATCAGGGGAATGAGTATTGGCTTTCAAGTCTGACAGATTTTGGATTTAATGTCAACCTGGTTCACTCACAGCTGTGTGGAATTGGCTCTGCCCTTGAGCCTCATTGGGCTTCAGTGTTCTTGTCTTTACTTGTAAGACAAAATGCCGGTCCACTTCCTCTCCCAACACAGCACACAAACACAGGAGTTGTTCAGCGCATATGAGATAAATCATGGAAGCTAGTATGACACCTGGCAGATACTCTGCCCTTAGTATTACTTGTACTGCTAATCCCTGCTATCGGTTGGATGTTGAGATGTTTAGGATACCCTTTCACCGATTTTACTACATTATACAATTCTATTTACTCTAGAGATAATAACTGTGTGCTTGTGAATGTGTGATTGTGTATATATATGTATATGTGTATGTGTGTGCATGTCTGAAACAGAGAGAGGAGAGGAGAGAGGAAGGGGGAGGCAGGAAAGGAGGGAGAGTGGAAGAAGAGGAAAAGGAGGACAGAGACGGGAGGTAGAGAAGAAAAAGGTAAAAAAAAAAGTCAAAGTTAAAGGGAGGAAACCATACATACAAATAAGACTTTTTAGGATTAAAGAATAGATATTTGTTTGATTATTAGAGCAAAATATTTTGCAATAACATTTGTTTATAATAACCTGGAGAAAATAAACCTTAATCTAATGCAATTTTCTGGGGTTTTTTTCCCCCAGAACCCAGGTGATAGACTGATCATTTGAAATGGAAAATGAAGTCTTTAGATTTCTATTCTCGAATCTATAGCTTTTTATAATTATAGCTAAATGAAATATGTTTAAATTTAGGAGACCATAGATATTATTCAAGTAAGTACTTGAAATGTAAGGATTAGTTTAGAAATATTGCATATTTACAGAAACTGCTGGTATCTCAGGGATGTTTAAAGGAAGAAGACACAGGGAACACAAAGTGTTTGTTTAAAGGACATCATATAAATTAACTTTTATCAAAAATGTTCAAGGGTTGTTTATTTTAAACTGTAACATACAATCCAATTATCCCCCCCGAACATTTGCAGAGCTTTCTGGTTAAATTAGGGAACTCAATATGATTGTGAGGCTATTGAGGGAGGTTCGGAGTAGCCCTGGCACAATATCATTGGCCTCTTTCCTGGTGGCCTTTTTGGAAAGACATGCCTTTTGCCTCCCACACGTTGTTGTCCAATCAGCCACCAGGCATCTGGTACGGCAGATGGGCTCCGAGTATACCTGGAACTGTACTGACTCAAGTACAGTCCGTGCTTGCTTCACTTCTGTGTGAATTCACTTGTGCTTTACTAGTTAGAGAACATTTGTCCGCCCTAAAAATATGTATCGAGCATCAAATGTGTGGCTGACCGTGGTGGGTACCACGTGGAACACAGATAGGTCTCCTGACCTCAAGAAGTTGTACTCCAAGATAAATACTTTGCCCAACCGTGGATTCAAATCTCCTTTGATGTTTTCCTCCTCAGGTTTACCTGCAGTCTGCTAATGCAGTCACTTCTGATGTATCACATTCATTTGCATGTGGTATTTCTTTTTTATTTTTTATGTGCTTTCGTTTTGAAACACTCTTTGATTTACACCCTCTTTTAGGTCCTTGCTCTGGAAATCCCAGCTCATTGGGTTTCGTAGTCATTCTAAATCAACTGAAGAACTTCTCTACAGGCACGTGCTGTAACTTTATCTCAATGGTTTCTAACTGAGTCTAGGTGTGTCTTCGTCATGTGTATTTGGTCGGTTTTGCTTATATTGCTGACACTAATCAATGAATCAACAACTCAAAAATGATCTTAAGTCGATGACAATATACCTTCTTTTTGAATTTTAGGATTCAAGTTCTCTGTACTGGGCGCATCAGTAAAAACATCGCATGATTTCATCATAATCTTGTGTATTTTTATGGCACGGGGAATGGGGCGGCTACTATATGCAAGTTCTTGTACAATATACATAAAATGGACAAAAAAATCTTGCTGATAAACAGTTTATTATCTCTAGATATGTTTTGGCTCTGCTCTAGAGAATATAACTCATACTCTCTAGAAACTCAGGTCTGAAAATATTCAATGAGTTGCAATACATTAAAATGTACCCAGTATGCACTTAAAAATAGTTTATTAGTTTTACTTTTAGAAAACAAGTAAAGCAACCCATGAAATGAATAACTACTGAGATCATTGATATGTAAGAATCATTAGATATTACAATTGACCAAATATGAATACTACAGCACCAAAATTAACCAGTAGTTCAGATCTTTTTCTTCTACAAAACCTATACCTGCCAAAATTCTAATCTTTCTTCCTACTCTTCTATACATCTTTTCATACATTCCCATTTAGATTGAAGAACACATGAATCTACCTTATAAAATTGTTTATAACTGTGCTCCGCCACTTGAGTTTTAGATTTCTATGTAGATAAACTAAACAAGCACAAGCTTTCCAAAAAAAAAAAATTGGTATAACTAAAATCTAAAGAAAATATTTGGCTGCATCTTTTTCAAATTTATAATTTGTTGGTCATTCTATTTTTGTTCCAGCCACCATAGTTCAGAAATGTCCGTATAGCTACACTGTTGACCTTCCCTGAGTATTTCCCATTGGGGTTGCTATCGTTTTGGACAACACCTCTGAGAGACGAGTTTTCCATGCTTTGATCATCTCCTACTCTCCCAGTCCTCTCTGCCTGCCTTACCCCAGTAGAACACCAGTAGAACCCCAGGGATGAACGAGGAGAAAGTATCAGGAGCAAAACCCGACAAAAATACCAGGCTTTTCTGTTGTTCACATTGTGAATCAGTCCATTTTCTTGCGTAAGGCATTTTTCATATGCCTTTTTTCAATTTCTAGAGGCTTTAAGTGGTTGTGTGCACAATTCTGTTCAATTCTGTCGTTGCTCTGTTGGGAGAGGATTTGCTCTACTTCTCACTCAGCCTTTCTGGCAATCATGTAGGCCCTCATAAGTATTGTAGTATCAGTGTCTCTCATGATGTGGGTGGTCATTTATAATCCCTTCTTAAATTTGGAACTAATAAAAATTTTAGCTAGATAAATTCATTTTTCTGAATTTTCAATGACTGTCTTAGAGGATATTGCCAGGAACCAATGCAGCGATGATCAAATCTTTGTATTTAGACTTACAATATCACTTTCAAGGAATTCTCAGATTCAGTGTCCGCAGAATGCTCTGTAATTTTAACAGGTTTTAGATCTATATATTGTTCCGATTTGTACAGAGCTACAAAATACTACATTTAAACATTTTTTGTTTTCCCAAAAAATTTATTTTGCAAGTGCCAAGTGCATCTAAGTAACACGAATTGATGCTACCCTATGACATACTCTCTCATTTCTACCTCTATCTTATTTGCAATATTGTCTCTGACTTGGGTTGGGATAGGCAACTGATTCTATTATCAGGAAACAAGCTGCTCTAAGGTTACCTGCAACCTGAAAGAGCCTTTCCCATTATGCAAATATAAAAGCCCAGCTTTAGTTTTTTAAAAATGTGTCTTTTTCTTCTTTTAACAAATTCCTCTCATTTCAGTGTAATCTGCCAGTCAAAGTTAGATACATTTTTTCCTAAAGATTTATTTTATTGTTCTTTTTTTTTAAAGATTTATTTTATTGATTTTTGACAGAGAGAAACAGAGACAGAGAGATACAGAGAGAAGGGGGAGGGCCCAGAGCAGTCTCCATAGTTGACATTAAGTTTTCCATATAGTTTCACTCCACAGGTGGGCGCGGGGCTGCACAGGGCAGGAACCGGGCTGGGAGCCTCCTGCATAGGCCCCAGCAAGAACTGAACAGGGGGAGCACACCCCAGCTCAGCATATGGGTCCGCATGGGCCGGGGCTGGGATTCGATCCTTGGTCTCCGGGGCTTCAAAGTGAGTGCTTAACCCGCTGAGCCATCCCGGCTTTCCCTATTTTATTGTTTTTGACAGAGAGAAACAGAGGGAAGGGGCAGGGCCCAGAGCAGTTTCCATAGTTGTACCTCATCAGTTCTTAACATGGTTTCATTCCATACAGGAGGAGGGGGCTGTGAAGTAGGAACTGGGCTGGGGGTCTCCCACTTGGGAGGCATGCCCCTACAAGCTGGGTGCTGAACCAGTGGCCTCCCACATGAGAAGCTCGCTCCAGCAAGAACCAAACGGGGGGACTCTGACATGGGAAGCACACCCCAGTTCAGTATATGGGTCCACATGGGCCGGGGCAAGGACTCGATCCTCAGACCCAGGGGCTGCAGACCAAGCACTCAACCCACTGAGCGCTATCCTGACACCCTCTGAATACATTTATAAGAACTGGGTTTTCACAGAAAGAGAAGACAGATTTTGGACAGTGTCATTTCAGGACAAAATAGACAGAAGTTCTGGGATAGTCCAAGTTTCAGCTTTGGCCTTCTAGTTTTGAGCTTGTCACTGTGGTGACAGGCTCTGTTCTTTCTGAAAGGCTCTGTCTTTCGTGCTGCCTCTTCAGCCTATAGTCCTTATTCTCTGTCAGTTCCTTCTTTGCTAAATTTAGAAGCGACTAATGAGGTCACCCATAGGACCTCCTTCTTCAGGTTCTTTAGAAAGCTGAGATTTTTTCAAAATGTTCAAACAGCATCTCTCATTTAAGGCTTATGATAGCATTTCGACACTTGGAATAAAAATAAGAATGGCTGGTCTAGAATGTTATGCCAAATTTTAGTTAGAAGTGTATCTCATCGTATTTTGATTTTTGGTTGAGAGAATTTTTATTAAGCAAGATAGCAAGTATGATTTTTTTTTAATTTGGGTAAATTTCTGTTTGAACAGACCATTGAAATCAATTGAAAGTTGTTTTTATCTTTTTTCTTTAATGGCTAGGTGGGGCTATACCTTTCTTAAAGAGATAGAAATAGCTGCATTATTTCTTGGGGCTTTATTTGAATTGCTTTTGGAAAGTATTTCATCTTACATTAAAGAAAATCTACGGTAATTGTATTTCTAGGTAATGTCCTACATTTTATATGTATAATAAAAGACAAATGACTTTTTCAGAACTAACATTGAGTCACATGAAAGATACGGGCTTTTCTCTTTAGATTATATTGAAATCTCAGATCTATATGCAGAATACCTGACACCTTTGGTAGGATGAATATGCAGCTAAAACAGTTCAGGCCTATGTGTTTAATGGATTCAACAACTGGTTCCATTTAATCAGCTGTCCCAGGAAATCACTAAATGTGTTGCTTTTCAGACATGCAATAGCCTTAAGTGCATGGATTTCTGCTTTCAGCTTTGCCTCTGACTTCAAAGGAGGTGGCAGCTTAACTCCTGTCAGGGTTTAATGCTTATGAAATATCATAGGAAGGTATATGAAATCCATGTGCTATAATTTAAATGAGACAAAGATGGAAATGTGACTTATCTCATTTCCAGTTTTTGTTGTTTTTGTTACTTTTGGGTTCTCAACTCCTAATATGACATTTCCCTCTAAACATGATACCTCAAATAGCAATACCCAGATCTAGAATAAAACATGCCTGGCTTGGTATGTGGTTAAAATTAAGTAAAATATTCTCTGGTGTGTATCTAAGTGGGTTTGCTCTGTCCACCAAGCCTAGATTTAAAGGAGATGAATGAATATGCTTGGGATTCCCTCGAGAGTATATTACTGTCTTCATGGGATTTAAATCTGCACTCATCTGTGGTGATAATATCCTCATTTGAGAAGAACCAAAATAAATCTCTTTCTGTATTATTGTTCGAGTATATGGCTATAGATAATTAAATTAACCAATTATTTTAATTGTTTGAATAGTGGGTAGAATTATAGGTCATTATAATGAGCTATAATTAGGAAGAAAGCTCAGAGTTTACCAAGTAAGTTGTATGTGATATGTGTGTATTTACATCTATAAATTAAGACAAATAGTTTACTAACTTGACAAAGATCAAGGACCTCGGTCCATAACTAGAAATCAGGCATCCTAACTTAAATTCAATATTCTTTCTAGTACATTTAAATTAGGTTTTTAGCACCAAGTACTAACAATATTATTATTGCATGTACATTTATTGAACTGTTAATGTGAGCTAAGAATTTTACTGTACAACAGAATGTTAAGTAATAGTTTTTGCATTTTATCTAACAACTATTTGCTATTTACATTTATATAAAATTTCCTTAAAAGGTTACTTAAAAGATTGGTTAATCAATCATTACCCAAATTGAGGCCATACAAGAGAAGGTTAAAAAACTATTAGGAGGTCTTTTCATTGATTTTATGAATAGGAATGCTAAGCATTTTGCTTTCTCTTTCCATTCCTGCATACTACAATAGTTCCAAGCCAAGTGAAATGACATCAAGGGAATTCTTTGAGAAATGAAGAATGGTAATCTCTGAGAGTGAAATCTGCATATTATCTCTTGGGGAAGCTTAACCCTTGCTAAGGTTCAGAAACTCTTACATTGACTTTGTGCTGCTTCTTGAGTGGCGTCCACAAAAATCATTAATATACGGTATGCTGACACATAGTCTTGTAATTTGGGAGGCTTAGAGACCAGTGTCTGACTCTCTCCTGGGGAATTCAGAAGGCGCTGGGTCGGCTGGGTCGGCTATAGCAGGGGTGACCAACTTTTCTGTATATAAGATCTACTTTTTATCTTAAAAGTGTGTCGCGATCGACTTGTCATAGGCGTAGTCTAAGGGGAAAGAAGGGGTGTGAAATGCATACTATGTTTATACACTGTGTTTCAGTATAAGGTGCATTCCAGTGAGGTATGCGTAGATAAGTAAAATATATGTTCAAAACTATTTTTTATTTTTTAAATCACTTATTAAGTTTTCGAGATATAGGCTCATGAAGAAAATAAATTTCCAGTCCCAACATTTGATAGCAGCATTCCATACATGCGGTACCTAAAAAATTCGATTTTCCGACACTTTTTCAAGAAAGATTTTTACTAACTTAAAATGCAATTTAATTTTTTTATCAACTGCAATGTATAAGTTGTTGTACTATTTGTTCGTAAATATGAAAAAGTTGTCATAAAAATGCACAGTATGGCTGATAATTTGATTTCAATATTTCACTTTCGCGTTTTTTGGGGGGCCAGGAAAATTTATCATGAAAGAATAATACGACTTACTTTTTGCTAATCTATCAATAGCTCGCTGAGTACACCTTGTACTGAAATATAGATATACGGCTTATCTACCTACGTAAAAAACAACAACAATAATTATTTAAAGGGCAAAAAAACTCATGTCCAGGGGAATTAAAAGAACATGGATAATTATTAACAATATTTATTAATTCAAAGTAGCTACAGACAAAGACAGATTTAGAATTTACTTTGTTGCCTTAACATTAATGGGAAGACCGAGTTTGCATGTCTCTAACCAAGGAATCATAATTAGGTGTATATCCTGACAAAGATAATAATAATGAGTCTTCAGTATGGGAATCAGTCAGGACAGAACGTTGTTTAGTCTTTGTTAGCTTCAAGTACGAAAATGCCGATTCGCATAGGTATGTAGATCCGAAACAAGAATAGATATATTCGCTACATTTGGTGATACT
>PVKE010023770.1:0-24357 GCA_004027555.1 Craseonycteris thonglongyai | reverse complement strand
ATGAAAACACGTTGTTCTTTCATGTAGTGCTCCATTTTTAATAACCCTGCACTGTCGGCTGTCACGCTGCCTTTTTTTTCCATTGGCAACACTTTACCACACAAATGATGCAGAATTCAAATCTTGCGTGAATTTTGGGACACCCTTTATAAACAGAACCAATATGATATGCAGAAAGATATATGAGAGGAAAAGAGTTATTATGAAAATTGGCTCACAGTTTTATGGAGGCTGAGATATGACACAGTATGCTGTCTGTAAACTGAAGAACGGGGAAAGTTAGTGGTGTAATTTCATCTGAATTTGAAGGCCTGACAACAAGAGGATCCAAGGTCGGCATGCAAAAAAAAAGATGGATGCCCCAACCAAAAAGAGAGAATTTGCCCCTCCTTTGCCTTTTTGTTCTAGTCAGGTCCTCTCTGGATTAAATGATGCCCACACACATTGGGAAAGGTGATTGTCTTTACTCAGTCTACTAATTCAAATGCTAATCTCCTCTGTAAACATATTCACAGAAACACCTAAAAATAATGTTTTGCCAGCTATCTGCACATCCCTTTGCCCAGTCCAGTTGAAATATAAAATTAACCATCACAATAGGTAAGACAGTCATGGAGGCAAAAAACAAACAAACAAACAAACAAACAAAAAAACCCAAATGTCATGAGAATGAAAGGAGAGAGTTATATTTCTTTGTTCATTAGGCACCATTTTCTAGACCCCTAGTTAGTGCATTAATTAGTGCAAATGTGAACAAGACACCAAGGCACTGTTCTAGATATTTCTAGAAAAGTAGATTATTAACTGGAGACAAAGCCATCACTCTTTCTTTGCCTAGGAATAGACAGGGTGGGGTGGTGTGAAAAGAAAAGGGGATAAAGAAGAAAGTATAGAAAGAAGAAATAATGAAAGCTGGAAAGTATTTTTGAGGGTAGATAATGTTTGGGTTGTGATTTGCACCCTGCCTAATGTTTCCACACAGAAATTTAGACTCAGAGTCTAGGCAGAGGGACAAACAGTTGGAAGGCCCAGAAATATACCAAAGGGTATGGTGCCTTAGGAGTAGTTCAATGTACCAAGAACACATAGATTTGGAAGACTTGAAGATGAAGCATGAAAAGTATGTTGGAGCGGGATGGTATAGATCCTTGTATACTGAGAATGTGCACTTCATTCAATGAGCAACAGGAATCTACCAATTTCCTCTACCCTAGGGGTCCAACTGGCATACCCCTGTCCTTTGTGTGCAGCACTTAGAAGTCTGTCTTGGGTTCACCAGTCACAAGAAGACTAGTGTAAAATTGCTGAATGCATTTGAGGGTATAAACTATTTATTCTACTCTACCAGCAGTTAGAAAATAACCAAGCATTTAAGCTACAAAGGATTCTAAAGAACATTTGCCCAGTCCCCTAACTTTGTAGAAGCAAGGCTGAAATGCATATATCATAAATTTTAGTGCACTAAATTATTCCTTAAGATTATTTCAATCAGAATCATTATCTAAACTGTGCTGGATACATTGATGTTCCTGAATAAAGAGGATAACAGTCGCTGTATTTCAAAGTTCACCTCTCAACAGATGAAACAAATTGGCCACAGGTTCATTATTGCAGATGATAAGTATGTATATGTACATGGGAGTTTGTTATGCTATTCTCTCTTCCTTGCCATATGTTTTACATGATTCACAATAAAATGAAATAATCCTCAAAGAATTAGTTATCGGTAGCAGGTTCTGTTGGGTACCTTTGCGGTCGGTTTTCCCTACCCACAGCTGCTGCACTCTTATGTGTCTTCTTCAGAGTGCTGTCCTTGGTTGACTTTGGAAGCCATTGCAAATGGCTGAAAGACTCTTACCACATACCCTTCAGGAGTGTCCATAGCTAACGACTGACTGATGAGGAGAAAATAGTAACAAAAGTCCTCTCACGTTTGGATGGAAAAACTTCTGGTGCAATTCAAGTTCCAGAGCTGCCTGCGGGATTGGCGGAGGCTAGACTTCTGAACCCACATCTCTGTATGGCTCCTTCTCCTGCTCTGTCCTGTTATCTTCTCCTAGAATCTTCCCCTAAGAACACTCCCTTAGTAAATCCTTTGTAAAAGAATTTCTATCTTAGACTCTGCTTCTAGGGAACTCAGACTTAAACAACTTTATTTTGGAACTGATGGGGATTCATCTGTCAATTAGAGCACTAAACTAGGTAGGAACTAGAAGCCCTAATTATCAGACAGATTTTTGTGTTGTCTTATCGGTGTCATTCAACTCTGTGAATTAAATTGATTTCTTTAAAAAATTAGGAAAATAACATTTTTCCTGTTTATATATCTGAGGATCAAACAAGATTATGCATATAAAATCACTTTTGAAAATGGAGCATTGTATACAATATGATTACATTATTACTCTATTTTTATTATCTTCAAAAAATTGCAAATTACCTGACATTTAATTATTAATACATCACTGCATTCTACAAACTGAGATATTACTTAAGGCAAATAAATCAACGTTCATTAGAATCTGCCATAAAACTTGGCTGGGGTTTTTGTTGTTGTTTTTGTTTTGTTTTTTGGTTAATTTGGGCCTTTCAACTCTGTCAGCCTTTTCCTGACAAGACGGTGGAACTAGATGTGGATTTGAACTTCTGGTGGACAATGGAGTCTGCCATCTTTATGACTCAAGAGAGCACATTTCTATTTTCCTTTCCAGGTATGAAGAAATGTTTTGCAAACTGAATGTTAACATCTTAAAACTTGTATGAAGAAAAAAACCCAGCAATAACAATTTAGCTTAGTTATACACTGTAATAATAATCTCCATTATTGATCACATGTTCTATTTTCTAAAATGCCCACAGCAAAGAACAGATGCCACTTTCTCTAGTCAAGTGATAAGCCAGCAATGTAAGTACTCACATAACAGAATCTAAGTAGCCGACCACAGTGATTGTTGCAAAGTTGAAACAGTGCATAAAATGTAAACACAGACAAAATTGCTAGAAGGGGGATCCTCTATGCTTTTGCTGAGTTCCTGACTGAAAAGAGAATCACTGAATTCTAACTTTCAGTGATCCATTAGTCTGACATAACGTTCCTTTCTCAAAAACATAGTTTGGAGAAAGGTAAAAAGATTGTTCATGATTAGTTTGTTTCTCCCCTTTTCTCTTTATTCATATGTACCACTTTTTAAATTATTAATCCATATTTATATATTTCTATCTTAATAGACATTATCTTTCACATGTGGCTTTTCTGAAATATGTAGGGAATTATAAAATATCTAAACCAGAATCCAAATTGTGTCTTCCTACTTCTGAGCTATTTCTGAAAATAAACTTCACTCAAAAGTAGTATCTGGTGATCTTACATGGTTGGAAAGTAGGACATACTAGTTAGATGTCAACATATTAATGGCTTCAAATAATGACTTGCATAAAATATATAAGTATTATGTTTGGTTCTCTGTTTTCTATGTTATTTCTTAGCAAAACAACACCCATATAAAAGAACAAAAATGATTTCCCTATGTTTATCTCCATAGAGACTGACTTCTCAATGAAGAAATCTTAAATACTGATGATTCCTAAAAGCATACTGAGCATAAGAAAAAGCACCGTTAAAAGCTCACTGTTTGGAAAACCTGCTGTGCATACTGAAGTGGCTACAACTTAAACATCTGAAACTGAGCAAGAACAAAAATTAGCTCAAGAAATGGTTAGCAATTTCTAGGAGGATGCCGCTAAAAACTGTTTGAATGTCACTTATGTGATGTTACTGAGTACGGTATATGTGATGTGACAGACAGACACATACACACACCCCATCATCACCACCCCTTTAATCTCAAACTATTTTATTTTCTGATTCATCTAAACTTAGCAAAACTGGTCTATCTTGAGCTACCTTTTTTTTAAATTTTTTTCTAAAAGAATTCTTAAAATTTCTTCTTTCCTCTGGTCAAGAATGGGATGATTTATGAGTAAAATAAAAGTGTTTGTCTTCATTAAGTGAATGGGCATAGGTGAGAAATGGGCAGGTAATGAGATAATGTTTCACTACCGATGGAGTGGAGCAGTCTGGACAAAGTCAGGTGTGGCCCGGAAAACGGCCAACCCACAGGCTCAGAGTTGAGTACTGGCCTCCAAGCAGAGGGAAGGACCTTTTTCAGACACAAACATTCAGAGTCAGGGTGCTCCACTGGCTCCACCTGCTCCAACATTCACACCCCACACAGCCACAAGCTTGTCACACTCAAGTGCAAAAAAAGGAGAAAGGCCACCACAGGCACCAGGCTCACTCTTTATTTCTCAAACACGCTGCTGCCTTTTTTATTTCTTTTTACCAATTTACTGTTTCATCAAGCTGGTGTCTTAATCTAAGCCACACCAGACCAATTAGGGCATGGAAAAAAAATGATAAAAGAAAGATAATGTAAAACATGTTAACAAATTTAAAACTCTGTGGTTTTTATCTTTGCAGCTGTACTCCTCCCAGATGAAATCACATTGGACTAAGTTAGGAATGTTAGTGTCATTTTAAGAAAACAGAGAAATGAAGAAAGATAAATGATACCCTCATGAGATTCTTTAATCAGAAGACTTTCCAGCTTTGGACACTTGCTATGATGGGCTTGTTGTCAATTTTTCATGAGGTCATTGCCAAAATGAAGTAAACATGACATTTTTAAATAGGATCTATGATTATTTCATTGGTGATTAGGTAATTCTGTGACAAAGTTGTTATCTTAAGTAATATTTGATTGATATACTAATGAAATGTGCTTAACTTTCTCCTAAGGATTTAAAGGATTTTATATTAAAATGCTATACTTTATGAGTTTTAAAGGTCTTAGATTTTTCAACTTCTGCTTCTGGGAAGATAAAGTAGATACACTTTCCTATTTATTTTGCTAAGTACATCTAAACGTTCTGGACATTATATATAAAACAGACATAAGAAGACTGAAAGATGGATAAGAAAATATAGACCATTCAGGTCCAGGGATGTGATGAGTCCCTGTGTTTTCTTTTTGTTTCATATATGACAGACTTAGAGGTGAAGAAGCTGACAACTCACAAACACCAACAGGTACAGGCAAAACAAATAAATAATCAATGAAACCTACTACTCTCTTGGCCAAAAAAACAGGGAAAGAGGCGACATAACAAGACAGAAAACTTTTAGACAATAACCACTCCACTCCAACTAAAATGTAGGGAAAAATTGTGGCCCCATCCCCACCCACATCAAGGGGTTGAATGGTAAGCCTATATCCCCATTCTTGTGAGGCTATGATGAGGTGACCTATTCTACTCTCCTCCACCACCAAGGTGGTGTCACAGAAGGCTAAGTAGAGAGACAAAACTTTCATCCCACTTGGCATTAACGAAGTCATCTGTCTCCCAATCAAGGGCATTAGTTGGGAGCATTGGCAAGTCTTGACTTCCACTCCCACCTAATAGTAATAAGTAATCCCTCCTTCCAGCTGCTGGGGCAGTGTAGGAAGATACTTAGAAGAGCTAGTGGCTGCATGGGGAGTAGTAATGAGACATCCCTATCCCTCAACCAGGTCAGTATCACCTGAGACCTAAAGGGAAGCCAGAAATGCCACTCGCACTTTAGAGCAAGGATAAGCTCCTTCCTTTCAATACAAACAAAGATTGACAGGGGAACCTAATCTTTAATTTCTAGTGGTAAAACCTGAACTTCTGCTCCCATCGGATAGTAACAAATTAAAGACTCTCTTTTTCCCCTGATGGAGTCATTTCAGATTAAAAAACAACTAAAACAGAAGGTTTATATAACATTCAGAGTCTACTATCATAATGCCAAAAATTTTTTATCTTTTATAGAAAAGTATCAACCCCAAAACCAGGAAAATCTCAAAATAAATGAAGACAATCAATAGATGCCCATACCAAAATGACAGTGGTACTAGAACTATCTTACAAAGATTTGAAAGTAGTCATCATAAAGATGGTTCGTAGCACATACAAATACACTTTAAATAAATGACAAAAATGAAAAGTCTCAGTAAAGAAAAAGAAGTTATAAAAAAATAAATATTTTGAAACTAAAAACATAACCATCAAAATGAAATTACTAAGCATTACTGTCAACAGAATAATAGAGGGGACAAAAAAAAAAGAATCAATGAAACTGAAGACAAAACAACAGAAATCACTCAATCTGAACAACAGAGACAAAATAGATTGAAAATAAATACAAATTTAAATAGAAATATATTAACCAGAACCTCAGAGAACTGTGAGACTATAAAAAAAGTTCTAATATGCATGCCATTGGAAACTAGACAGAAAGGTGAAAAATATCCAAATTTGGTTAAGACATAAACCTATAAATTCAATAAATTGAGTAAAATCTCAGGATTTGTTTTCAACAAATCTAAACTAAAAGAATGAATTGGGTAAAGTTTCTAAACAGAAAGAAAATAAGAGACCATAGATTATCAAGGAGGAAGAAAGTACACAGTAAGCAAAATTATTAGTAAATCATGAAGATATTCCTTCTCTTCACAAGTTTTCTAAATTATGTTTGATAATTGAAGTAAAAATTATAGCACCATCTAATGGAGTTTGAGATACAGGAAGAGGAAATACTTAAGGCAATTATATTATAAATGGGTAAGGTAAAGGGACACACAAGTACAGATAGTTTGTACACCTTGCTTTAAAACTGGTAAAATGACCACACTAGTAGACTGTGTTATATATATACATATATATATATATATATATATATATAGTTATATATATATATAGTTATATATATATATATATATACACACACACACACACAAAGATGTATAAACATTAATCAAAGGAAGTAGGAGTAACTGTATTAATATTGAATAAAGCATACTTCAGACCATAGAAAATTACCAGAAGCAGGGTAGACCTGATATAAAAAAAAAGAAAAGAAAGAGTTTTATATACCAACAAGAGATAGCAATTCTAAACACATATACATCAGAATACCAGAGATGCAAAAGTGAGGGCCATCCAGAAAAAATTCAACCATAATTGCCTCTATTATTCATATTATAATACATGGCTGGATACTTCCAGACAGCCCTTGTTTATCAGACAAAACAGTTAGTAATGAAAGAAGTCAAATGTATGATTACAGTTGGGAACATCAATGTTACTTTCTTAAGAATTGATACAAACATCAATAAGGATATATAAGAACTCAACACCATTAACTAAAATAACATAATCAACATTTTTAGAACACTACCCAGTTATAGCTGAATGCACATTACAAGTGACCATGGAACGTATATCAACCTTAAGTTATGTCCTAGGTTACAAAACAATAGATTTAAAAGAACTGAAAAATCTTACAAAGAGAAGCCCAGATGGCTCAATGGGTTAAGTGCTCGCTTTGCAGCCCCAGGGACTGAGGATCAAATCCCAGCACTGATCCTTGCAGATACATATGCTGAACTGGGGTGCACTTCTCATGCAGGCGGCCCCCAGTTCAGTTATCACCCCCTGGTTCTGCTCCTGGCTCAAGGGGCATATGCCGCCCATGTGGGAGGTCCCCGACCCAGTTCCCACCCAGCATGGCCCCTGCCCACCTTGTGTGGAACAAAACCATGCCAAAAACTGAGTACGTACAACTATGGAGACTGCTCTGGGATCACCCCATTCTCTCTATCTCTTTCTGTCTCTGTCAAAAACAATAAAATCTTAAAAAAAAAAAAATCTGCATGTTCTCTGAGCACAGTGGAATCAAATTAGGAAACGATGACCAAAAGATAACAATAATATCTCCAAACACTTGGAAACTAAACAATATATTTCTACATATCCCTTGAGTCACAAAGATAGCTAAAACAATGCTAAAATATGAATTTATAGCATTAAGTGAATATGAGGAAAAATCTCAATCACAATCTAGTATCTACGCCAAGAACCTAAAAATGATTAGCAAAATAGAACAAAACATGCAGAAGAGAGCAAATGTAAGAATAGAAGTCATAAGATTGCTTAGGCAATTTGGGGTCTTTTGTGGTTCCAAATGAATCTGATGATTTAAAAAAAAATCTATTTTGCAAAAGAATGTCTGTGGGATTTTAATGGGAATTGCATTAAATCTGTATATTACTTTGGGTAATATGGCCTTTTTATCTATGTTGATTCTTCCAATCCATGAAAACAGAATTTCTTTTCTTTCTGTCCTCTTCATTTTCTTTTAATAGAGTCTTATAATTTTCCATGTATAGGTCCTTCACATTCTTTGTTAAGCATATTCCTAAGTATTTTGTTCTTTTTGTTGTGATTATAAAAGGTATCGCTTTTTTCATTTCTTTTTCTGAAGCTTAGTTCATATATAAAAATGCTACAAAATTTTGCGCATTGATTTTGTATCCTGCAACTGTTCTGTACTGGTTTATTATTTCTACTAGTTTTCTGATGAAATCTTTAGGGTTTTCTATATAAAGGATCATGTCATCTGCAAAAAGTGACAGTTTATCTTCTTCATTTCCAATTTGGATGCCTTTTGTTTTTTTCTCCTGCCTGGTTGCACTGGCTAGAACTTCCAGCACTGTGCTTGAATAGCAATGGTGACAGGGGACATTCCTGTCTTGTTCCTGATTTTAGATGAAAAGGTTTCAGTTTTTGCCCATTAAGTATGATATTCACTGAGGGTTTGTCATATTGTTCATCACAGCACTGTTCATGGTGGCTGAGTTGTGGAAACAATCACAGTGTCCTTTGACAGATGACTGGGTAAAAATGTTGTGGTACATTTACACAATGAAATAGTACTCAGCAATAAGAGATGAAATATAGCAATTTGTGACAACATGGATGGACCTTGAAACCATCATATTAAGAGAAATAAGAGACTGAAGAATAAAGAAACATACAACTTCACATATAGGTGGAATATAAAACTGAAAGTAACAAACAAAAACTCATGCACACATTCAATAGTTTAGTGGTTACGTGAGGTAAAGGGGGAGGTGGATGGGAGAATAAGCGGGTGGGGAAGTAGGAAGAGGGCATCAAATATATGGTGATGGAAAGAGAACTGACTGGGTGGTAATGGTGAGCACATAATGCAATACATAGACAATGTAATGTAGAATTGTACACCTGGAACCTATGTAATTTTTTTACCAACCAATGTCACCCCAACAAATTTAATAATTAAAAACAGTAGCAATCAATTAAATTGAAAACAGAAACATAACAGACAATGAAGTAAAAGTTTACTCTTTGGATAAATTAATAAAATTCACAAATCTCTTACATGCCTAACAAAGAAAAAAGGTACCATTAAATGACACAAATTATCAATAGCAGGTGTGAAACTGGTAGTTATTACACACTACCTGTTTGATGTGATGCTATACACATGAAAATAATCAGGATTGTTAATAATTCTACACACATACTTTTGATAACTTACATAAAATGGAATAGTCTTAAGCACACACTATCATAATTCATCCACAATTTATTTTGTAATAAAAAAGTCCCCCAATGTTTCTAGGTCCAGATTATTTCACTGGGGAATGCTACCAAACATTTAAAAAATTAAGACCAATTCTACACAGTCTCTTCCAGAAACAAACAAAAATAGCTTTCCAATTCATTTTATGAACCTAGTATTTCCCTGATATCAAAACCAAAGACAATAAAAATAAAGAAAACTGTAGACCAATAGTCCTCATGAATATAGATTAAAAAATCTTAATAAAATATTGCCAAACAGAATTTAGCAACATATAAAAAGAATTATACACTGTTATAACTAAATGTGTTTTTTTTATTTCAGGAATGCAAGGTTCAGTATTCAAAAACTAATCAATGTGCTCTAACATATTCATAGATTAAAAAAATCACAAAATCATATAAATTGGTGTGGAAATATTTAACATAATAAAAAATGTATTCATGATAAAAAACCCTCAGCAAGTTAGGAATAGATAAAAATTTTCTCAGCTTGATAAAGAGTATATATAAAATACCAAGGGTTAATAAGATTATTGGTAAAAGACTGTTTTCTCCTAAATCTGAGAACAAGTCAAAGATGTCCATTCTTACCACTCTTTTTTTTTTAAGACTTATTTATATTTGAGAGAAGGTGAGAGAGAGAGACAGAAAGAGAGGCCCAGAGAAGTCTCCATAGTTGCACCATTAACTGTAGCACAGTTTCATTCCACACAGGAGAATGTGGGGCTGCACAGGGTGAGAAATGGGCCTCCCACATGGGAGGTGAGAACCTTCACTGCCTAGCCATCCCAGCAGTTACCAGTTGTGCTACATTCAGCATATAGTTTTGCACAGGCTGGGGGACGTCGAGATTACAAGGCAAGCACTCAATTGCTGAGCTATCCTGGCAGTTTTTATTACCATTGAACACAATGCTGGAAATTCTAGCTAGTGCAATAAAGCAAGAAAGGGAAATAAAAAAAAACAAAGAGGTGTTGCTGGGATTGGCAGGTTGAGTACTTGTCTTGCAGACCTGGGGTCCTAGGATCTCACCCAAGCCCTGGCCCATGCAGAACTGTATGCTGAACTGGGGTGTGGCCCCAGTTCAGTTCTCCCCAGGGCAAACTTTCTATGTGGAAGGCCTCTGGCTGGTTCCTGCCCTCTGCAGCCCCACACCCACCTGTGGAATAAAAATTGTAGAAAACTAATAACATGCAATTATGGAGACTGCTCTGGGCCCTCCCCCTTCTCTCTCTCTCTCTCTCTCTCTCTCTCTCTCTCTCTCTCTCTCTGTTTCCCTCTCTCTCTGTCAAAAACAATAACAATAAATCATTGAAAAAGACAAATAGACTAGAAAGAAAGAAATATATCTGTGCATATTTGGTGAGTATTGCTATAACAAAGTCCCATAGGCTGGGTGGCTCATAAACCAAAATTTATTTCTCACAGTTTTATAAGTTGGATGTCTGAGATCAGGGTGTCAGCAGACCCAGGTTCTGGTGAGTACCCTCTTCTGAGATGCAGGCTGCCTAATTCTTGTTATATGTCATATGGTAGGAAGAGTGTTAGCTAGATCTTTAGTTTCTTCTTAAAAGATCACTAGTGTGATTCATGAGGGCTCAACCTTCATAACCTAATTACATTCTAAAACTACCACCTCCAAATACCATAACATTGGGCATTAGATTTCAACATATGAATTTGAGGATACACAAACATTCAGTCCACAAGAAATATTTACATGGAGTAAGACAAGGAATTTATGTACAAACTCCTAGAACTAATAGGTGAGTTCAGTAAAGTCAGAGAATATAAGATTACCACATAAAAATCAATCATCCCTCCCCCTTCTCTCTATCTCTGTCTCTGTATCTCTCTCTGTCAAAAACAATAAAAATAAATCTTTAAAAAAAATCGATCATAACAATCATGTGTAAATAAAAATTATAAATACAATGTTTCTAGTGGCTCAAAAATACCTAGGGCTAAATGTAACAAAACAAATATAGGGTTTCCTTGGGAAAAACTACAAAATTTTGATGAAAGAAATAAAAATGAACTAATAAATAGAAGACTCAACAAAGTAAATATATCAATTTTCAATAAATTAATATACAGATTTAACAGAATGCCTATCAGAACCCCAAAATAATTTTTAAGGACATGAACAAAATTATTATAAAATTTATGTGGAAAAGCAAAGAAACTAGAATGACTAAAACAATTTTGAAAAATAAAAGTAAAAGAGGAATCAATTTACTTGATTATTACACCTATTGTATAGATACAGTAATCAAAATCATGTGGCACTGGGTGAGAGATAGACATATAAATCAATGGAGAACAATAGACATCCACAAAATGGCTCATAAAAATATTCCTAACTAATTTCTGAAAAAGGTGAAAATGCAATTCAATGGAGGAAAGTCTTTACATAGTAAACAATGCTGAAGCAATTGGACGGTCATTAGCAAAAGAATAAAGTCTCACATCTGGTAGACAAATTGACACAAAATGAATCACAGATTTAACAATGTAAAACCGTATTCTTTTTTTCAATATAGAAAAAATCTACAGGATCTAATTTGAGGTGAAATTCTTAGAATTGATATCAAAATCACAATACATAAAAAAATTGATAAATTGAACTTCATCAAAAGTAGACACTTTTGTCTATAAAAAAATTTCTTAAGAGGATGAAAAGACAAGCTATAGACTGGGAGAAACATTTGAAAGCCACATGTCTGGCAAAGAATTAGAGTTTTCATTATACAAAGGACATGCAAAACTCAAGAGTTAAAAAAAATCTAATTAGAAAAATTAAAAGGCATATTACCGAAGAGTATATACAGATGGCAATTGTATATATGAAAAGATTATCAACTGTTTTAACCATTAGGCAAGTGCAAATTAACACCAAAATGAGAGATATCACTACACACTTATATTTTTTAAAAGACTAAACAAATTTAGTAAGAACTAAATTTAGTAAATACTGGCAAGTATGTGGAGAAACTAGACCTCACAAACACTGCAGGTGGGGATATAAAATAGACAGTCAAATCTGGAAACAGTATAGCAATTTCTTTAAAAACTTAATATTAAACTACCATACAACCCATCAGTTGTACTCCTGGTTGTTTATCTCAGAGAAATTAAAACTCATGGACACGCAGAAGCTTCTATGTGAATGTTTATAGCAATTTTATTCATAATGGCCCCAAACTGGCAACAATCCAGCTATTCATCAATAGATGAGTGGTAAAAAAATAAATAAAACAACAAAAAAAAACAGTAGTATATCCATCCCACGGAATATTGCTCATCAGTATAAAAGAACAAACCACTTATAAATAGAACTCTGGATGAACCTCCAGAGAATTACACCAAGAGTAAAAAAGCCAATTCTGAAATGTTATATATTGTATGACTCCATTTATGTAACACCCTTGAAACAACTGTAAAAATGTAGAGCAGAACAGTGAGGTGTTTTCCAGGGGTAAAGTAGGTTATGGTTTGGCAAGGAAGTAGCGTGGCCATAAAATGACAACATGAGAAATCTTCAGGATGATGGAAATGTTCTGTATCTTGACTATCTCAACGTCAAAATCCTGGCTTGTTATTGCACTGTAGTTCTGCAAGATACTACCTTAGGAGAAACTGACTAAAGGGTACACAGAATCCCTATTATTTTTTACATTGCATGTGTATCTATAATTACCTTTAAAAAGGAAGTTTAATTAAAATAAAATAATCATAGAAGGTAATATGATTACAAAGAATCATGCCTTTCTCTTTCTTTTGTCACTTGATATTGTATCAAATGTTTTCCCAGTTATTAAACTTATTATTAAAAAAGCCACAATTAAAAAAAATGTCATAAATAGTGATTTCCAACATTTTCTTCATAAATAAGTTATGCATGTAATCGATTGTTCCAAATTTAATGTATATAGTTAATATCATACAAAAAAATCACTTGATTTTTCTTGAAGAAAAACAAAATTAATTAAAAATTCATCAGGCACTATAGACATAGAAGACTTTCAAATACTATTTTCAAAATATTTAAAAATGAAGCAACAATGAGATATAACTTCACCACAAAATAATTAAATGCTATAAGACTACCACACACATATTATATTAATGGAGTTTAAAGTAATTGTCAAGAGAACCAATATATCTTTGTCACACATTACAACTCATTATAAAAGAAAATAATTAAAATTTCATAATTTTATTACATAAATCACAGCAGGGTATTCATAAAAGTGATCTATCATATGTCAAATATTTGATATATGGGAAATAAGGTGTAAAAAATATGAATTAAATTTTAATTTAAATTATAACTGGGTAATTACATTTAAAAAAACCAGATTCACAAATCATGCCAAAAAACAAAATTAATGTTCATAATTTTGCATAATTACATAAAATTAATCAAAAGAAAATCTATGCAAAATAATCTGATTCAATACTTAACGATCCTGACCAAAATCCTGACCACACAACTAAAATTTTACTAAGATCTCTTTATCTTTGTCACTAAACGTAGAGGAGATTTTCAATTAATACAGTGTTCTTTTCCAGGAATTTTCTAAGCTCCAATACGTTCTAAAATGTAACTATATTTCCAAGCAAGTCATCCACTGAGTAAATTCTTGATCCTAAACATTCAGATTAGAAGATGATAAAAGTAAACATGACTTCTTTTCCTTGATTTCTCCAGACACTCTATTTTGCCTTGTCTCTTCACATTAGATGTGAAAATAAAAGAAACTCACAAGTAAGCAAAACACAACCTGAAGTGAAAAATGAAGCGATCTTTCTCTTTTAATACTTGACAACAACTGCCTTTTTAATATGCATTGGGAACATTTTGTATTTGCAAAACTAAGCATTAAAGTTTACTTCATAGATAGGCTTCTATAAGAATTTTTCCAGAATGACTCTAAAAGAGTCATCTAATGATGTACATAAGATGTAGTGTGAGAATTCAGCCAATATCATCATTTTTACTTCGTAGTATTTGCTGTTTCTTTAAATATTTATGTGTTCCTTACAAGTACCGCCAGACAAGTACAGACTAAAACAAATGTGTTTCTCTTTAAAGCAAGATAACTAGTTAGGAATGATAATGGCTCTAAATTTTGTGGTGGCTCGGAATTTATGGTTTTCTTTGAAAAGCAAATAGATATTATTTAATAGTCATTTTTAGCTGCTGACTATTTTGTGTTGAGACTAGAACATATTTAAGTCTCTTAAACAAGAAAAAAATGCGTGTATAAAAGTACAAACAAAAGTTTTAAGTATCAGCCAAGAAACTGGTAACTGGTTGACTCTGGAGAGAAATGGGAAGGAATGAGATAAAAACCCCTGTTTTCATCGAATGTACCTTGTATTTTTTGTTTTACCATGAACATGTGTTATATCTTTAAATGAATATTTAAATAAATAATATAAATAATACACAGAAATAAATAAAACTTCATTCTTTATGTTTATTTCTCTCCCTAAACCCCTCTCCCAAAAAAACCTGTATTTGAGGTAAATTCCATTTGGAATATTTGGGGGAAAACAAAATATTCTTAACTCTCAATGATTTATTACCATGCCAGCCATTGGGTTTGGTAATTTCAAGAGTCTGCAAGCAGTTATGTGGTTGCCAATTTGCGTCCTCAGTTGTTACTGATCTGTAGGGCATGTGGCATGAGTAAGTCATAGAACATCACCATGACTTATTTCCTTTTCTAAAAGTGGAGGCCATTATTTTTGTTGATTCTTTGCCTATAGATGTTATTATATATAATTTATCAAATAACTTTGGCATGTTCATTATTTTACCTGGGAAGAAGGCATGAAATGTGTTCATTATTGGATAGTAAACCATAAATTAAAAAAATGCCAACCTAGGGAATGCCAGGATAGCTCAACAGGGTGAACACTTGCCTTGCAACTGTGAGGTTCGGGTATCAAATCCTGGCTCTGGCCCATGCTAACTGCGGTGCAACTGGTAACAGCCGAGCCCTGTGGTAAAGGTTCTCACTTCCCATTCAGAAGACACCAATTGTTTCCTGCCCCATGCAGCCCCACGTCCACCTGTGTGGAATGAAACTATGTCACAACTAATGATGTACAACTATGGAGACTGCTCTGGGCAGTACCCCCTTCTCTCTGTCTCTGTCTGTCTTTTTTTTACCTTCTTTCAAACAAAATTAAAAAATAAATAAATAAATAAGCCTACCTAAAACACAAGCATTATGGACATTAGTAAGTTTAAGGTGCTTGTGTTTCTCAGAGTATAGATAATATGTTACTGTTGATTTTTAATATTGTGAGACCAAAGGAAACCTAATAGTGTGTGATGGTTATAGCCACTACTGAAGATAAAAACCGTAAGTAAACCCAGCTAACCAGAGACATGACAGCAACAAGTAGTTGAAACTCAAACTGGGCCAGGCCACTAATGTTTCACCAAGCATAAAATTTCTCCAAAATTCCAGTGTCGTAAGTTTCCCTTTAGCTTCTTTTTCACATGTCTGTTTATAATCACTTAAGTTAATATAAAAACACTCTGTGTGTCAAAAGCAGAAAATGCAGTTTACCTGCCATTTGATATTCACAGAGAGCTACCATCTGCTCAAGGAATCCCAGCTACCATCTCTATGACTATATGATTCTAAAAACATATAGTTCCAAAAGTAAGTTCTGTTATCGATGTGTGCAACCCAAATGCAAAAGTCTTCTGAAAATGTAACTGGGAATTTTATCATGCTCCCCAAGCTCTCAAATAGGTAAAGAGTGTTTTGTGAAGGCCTTGACCAATTTTATTATGATAATTTTTAACACAGAAACTGTAGTTTTGCCCTAACGACCTCCAAGTTGTGATGGTCACATATGTCTTAGAGTTGATTGTCCTCAAAGTAAATTTTGCTGAAAAATGTTGAAATAGAATCACTGCATCCTTAGCTCAGAAACTAGGGTTTGAAAGGGATACACCCTGAATGGGGTAGTACATTTAAGAGTCACTAAACTTCTTTTAGCTTACATTGCATAGCATTACTGACATATGACATAACATATTTGATATTAGGATAACTTCCTCAGCTCTTACTATGTTTAGCATTGAGGACTCAGGCAACAAAGACACTATCCTTGCCCTCAAAGAGTTCATGGCAGTTAGCCAGAAGGAAAATTAGATTATAATATAATGAAAGACATGGCAAAGAGAACACATACCGAGAATATTCAATCAGAACTAGGGAAGAATCAGAAAAAGAGGAAAGACTATCTAGATTCTAGAAGAAAGTGAGGGTTGAAAAACACAGAAATTGACCAAAAGAAGAAAGTTGGGGAAAATGTGGTTCAAATGCTGTCAACCTAGATGTCCTTTCAGGCCTAGTTATTCATAATCTTTGGGACAGTAGTCCTAAAATCTGCATTTTAACTGAACACCCCATATAATTCTTAAACCCACTACAGTTCCGTAAGTGGTTTTCTCACATCAATAAATGGGTCATATAAGGAGAAAATATAGAATTATTTTACCCAGGACAAGAATTTTCTTCTTCACTTCTATATGTATATCAGCAATATGTTATCTGGAATTTAGTATATAGTCTAATAAATGATAGTATTATTATTTTTAAACCTTCTAGGAAATAATGTACAGTATGCACCAAGAATCATAAACATGTTTATATTTTTGATCCAGTAATATCATTTCTGGGAATGTATTTTAAGCAATAATGCAAGAGAAAATAAATGTAAACTATGGAGAGGTTGCTTAATACAACATATTCATAATAACAAATAATAAGAGGAAGCAAATGCCAAAAAATATAGGTGAGTAGGAAATAAAGAGGATATTTATTTTCTACATGACATATATTGTTACAACTAGAAATACTAATGATAAAAATTATGTAGCAACATGGATAAATATGAGAATAATGTTAGAAAAGAAATTTTATCTATGCTAGGTTTATAACTGTAGGTATACCGTGTCTAAGTATTAAAACAAATAAAAAACAAAAAACATTTTATTCACTAAGTTCACATATTATCAGTTATTTTATAATCATTTCAGTTAATTATACCAGAATGTAATATGTATTATAAATATATTTGATTTAGAAACCAATGATGCCGTATTCAACCATTTTAAGTCACTATAAAAGTGAAATATTGTTAAATAAGATCCAATTCTGTTCATAAAAAATATTATGAATCTGTTTTAAAAGAAGTATAAAAAAGGAAATAGAAAAGTATTATAATTAACTCCTAGTTCCCCAAGAATTTTTCCAAAAGAATTTAATGAGATGTCCTTGCAACCTGTTCCAAAAGAGTTCTGAATGCTAATGTACTTTCAAATGAACAGAACTGAAAAAATAAAGTATCTCTCTTCCCCCCTCCCCTCCCCTCCTTCCTTCTAGTTAGCACAGAAGAATGTGAAATGTGTTTGAGATTTTTCTACTGGATTTTTCCACCTGTGTCATGACATGCCAATATAAACATAAAGGGACTAAGACACAGCCATTTACTTATCCCATACATATACATATAACTCAAACCATGGTATTTAATGAAACTAAAGAAAGAAGCAGTATAAAAACTAAAGACCAAGTCAGTCTTACAGAAAATCACTTAACATGTGCTTTCTTTAGTGAACAATTGCTAAATAAATGTCTATAATGTACATGTAGAATTTGGTCTGTCTTGCTTTTGTTATAGCCTAGTAGAAAATCTGGAGAGGTAGTTACCTCTTACCACCTCAACCTCTTATAATGACTACAATTATCTACAAAAAATAAAACTTAAAGATCATGAATTACCCACAATAGTTAAGATATGGAAACAACCTAAAAGTCCATCAATAAATAATTGGATAAAGAAGCTGTGGTACATGTACATAATGGAGTATTACCCAGTCATAAAAAAATAATAAAATCATACCTTTTGCAACAACATGCACAGAACTAGAAGATATCATGCTAAGCAAAATAAATCAGACTGAGAAAGACAAATATACCAAGTGTTCTCACTTATACGTGGAATCTAAAGAGCAAAATAAACAAACAATTAAAACAGAAAAAAAGAAAAAAAAGCTCATGGACACAGACAATAGTCTGGTGTCTGCCAGAGGGGCAGGGCGAAAGGATGTGGGGATGGGGAGGGGGATCCAAGTATATAATGATGGGAAAAAAGCAAAAATCTGATTCTGGTTGGTGAGCTCGTGAGGCAACACATAGATGACGTATTGTAGAATTGTACAGCTGGAACCTATGTAACTTTACTAACCAGTGTCACCCCAATAAATTGAATAATAATAATGAATCATGAATTACCTAATTTAGGTCCATTACAACATCTTAGAAATACTGGATAGTTTAAGGGACAGAGAAAAAGGATTCCACATAGATGACAGAGATATAAGGAAAGCTTAAAATGTCATGAAAGAAAGATAAGAGTGCACCCTTTAAGATAATTAACAGAGATGAAGGAGAAGAGGGAGGAAGTGAAGACAGCAAATATAGAGAATGGATTCAAGAACTTCGATGACAAAGGAATGCAAGAGATTGGTATAATCTAGAGATGGTATTAGTAGCAGCGTCATATATATATATATAATATATATATTCATATACGCACATGTGTATATACATGCATATACACATACATACATACACACAAATACACACACATATACATTTTACATAGGGAGAGTATGTTGATCTGAATGTTTTATTGAGGATAAAAAGAATCCAGTAAAGAAGCAGAACATGATTCAAGACAGAGCATGAAACTTATAAAGCAAGACCCCTTGACAAGATAAGAAGTTATGTACTGGAGAGCACAGTTGGATGGGTGAGACTGCAATGGAATAATTAATCCTCCCAGATTAGGATAAATAGGGTAAGGACGAGGTGGCCCTAGTGAGTAGACTGTATCTATAAGAAGTGGTAAATTGAGTGGGGGTGTTAGGAGAGAAAGTGTTTAGATCGTGAGGAAAATGGTAAGGCTTCATAATTTTTGTTGAGTGTCCTAGGATAGAAGCTTTTGGATGAGAAAGGAATTAATAATAAACAGTGGTCCCATTGAACATGGGAGAAAATGAATGTGTGTACTCAGGCCACATTGCATGGTTTCACAAATTCTTCACCATTGTTCAGTTATAACTGGTAAGGCAGATAGCTGTGCAGATCAAGGATTAGGGCTCTGCAGAGCAGTTATGAGAGAAAAAAGGGCAAGAAAAATGACTATTCAAAGTGCCCTCATGAAAGAACAACTCAGATGATTAACAGAGAGCTCAATATTTTAAATACAAATCTTTAATTGAATAAATGTATACGTACTTTCTGATCACGAGGTACCCAGGTACAGGAGAATACACCATCATCATCACCATCATCATCATCATCATTATCATCATCATCAAATAAAAAGAATAATGATCTATACCATGGAATAGTAAGTTATTGAGCATGAATCTGGTGGATACTTTATAAATTTTACTGACTACAAACAAAAATTTAACATCTTTTGTATTATTTAAAGAAAAAAAGGTCTTATCTATTAGAGAGTAGATAAACATGTGAGAAGATGTGACATAGATGTTCATTGCCTATAGTTGCCTCTTCTATTAAAGGAAAAGAATTTTGAGATATTTGGTGTAGCATTAATTTCATTCCCCAGTTATACCAAACCCAAAACAAATAAGTTGTCATTTGTCTCAGCTGGCGCTGTGGAATGCTTTAGGCTTAGAGGAATTATGGAGCCATATGGAATTTGTAGTGTACTTATAACTAAGACAGATGGCAGCAGAATAGAGCCAGCCTTGAGGCTGTATAAACACCCCAGTGACCATGAGTAGCCAATTAAGAATTGAGACAAGAGGGAAATGTCATTTCAACTTCTGTAAAATGTATTTGGTGCACACATTCTTGCTGCCTTTCAGAAGCCTGCTTCATGGTCTATGCTTATGGCTCTAAACTAGAGTCAGAGGAAATGTTTTCCTTACCCCCTCTTACAGAAAGCATCTAATTTCTGGACTAATTCTTAGGATGGCAAGGATTAGAATTTCTTAGTCTACTTAGGAAAAGCCTTATAAGACTACCGTAGATTAACTCCAGCACTATTCTTAGCAATCTCAAGATTAAATATTCCTTCAGCTTCTGGAACAGATTAATATCCTTGGGGCTCTTTCATTAAATAGTTTTTGTTTACCTGCTTTATACCAATCGGTAGCTCTGATGGAGTACCGAAGTGAGATGAACACTCCTGTTTTCAAGGACAGATCGTGAAAGAGACAAGTAAGCCAGCTATAACACAGCAGATTGGGTATTCTAATAGAAATGTAGCACTCTGTGAGCATAGCTAAGGGGTAACTCTACACCTGGACAGGGCAAGAGAGTCTTTCCAAAAAAAGATTTGTGCAGAATCTTAAAGGATGAGTGTGGATAGCTAGAAACAAGGATGATAGAGGAAGGCAAGCATTTGACATAGAAGCTTATTAAATAGCAAGTGCAAAAGCAAATAAAGCAAGGAGCAACTTCACTTAGTTAATAACCAAGTAAAATAGCCTGTGGCCAGAACAGGGCGTATGGTAATGAGTATGCTGTGGGGTGAAGGTGAATAGGTGGCAAAAGCCAGACCTGAAGGTCTTGAGAGGTATCCTCAGATGTTTGAACATCACAATTTGATGCTATGAAGAGTCACTGAAAGGGGCTTTATATGAAAATGAAATAGTCAACTCTGAATCTTAAAATATATACCTCTATATTTATATCTATATTTTTATGCTTATAGAGTACAATGGCAGATGTTGAAATACGCAAGCTAGTTAGGACTGTGGTAGCCAATGTGGTACAAGAGTGGCCACAGGGAGAATTAGGAGGGTACTACTGTTAACCTGAGCTAGAAATGATGAAAACATGAATTTCTGTATTTAAGAAAGGATCAGACACTGTAGGAGAGAATGATATAAGAAAAATCAGAGTATAGCATTGATAAGCCTTGGTGACATACTATGTTCAGAGTTGAGGAAGAGTAGGCTTTTGTCTTGTGGGTTTGTCATTCACAAAAATAGTTGTGACAGGGAGAATGGCCTCCTCCTAATAAGTCTTTGTCCTAATTCTCAGAACTTGTGATATGTTATGTAACATGGTAAAGAAAAATTAATGTTGCCCATGGAATTGAGGTTGCTAATAAACTGACCTTAAAATCAAGATTATTCTGAATTATCCGGTAGGCTTATATAATCACAAGGGTACTTCAGCATGAAAGAGAAAGGCAGGGGAAGCCGGGATGGCTCAGTGGGTTAAGCGCTCACTTTGCAGCGCCGGGGACCAAGGATCGAATCCTGGCCCCGGCCCGTGCAGACCCATATGCTGAACTGGGGAGTTCTTTCTGTCTCTGCCTCTCCCTCTCTCTCTCTCTCTCTCTCTCTCTCTCTCTCTCAAACAATAAAAGAAAGAGGAAGGCAGAAAAGTACATAAGAATCAAAGATATTTGAAGATGCTACACGCTGGAATAGGGACCATGATCCAAGAAACTCAGAGGATTTCTAAAGGTTGGAAAGTGAAAGACAACAAATTCTCCATGAGAGCACTGAGAAGAAACATATCCCTGCCAACGTTTAATTTTAACCTAGTGAGACCCATTTCAGATTTCTGACCTCCAGAATTATAAGACACTGTGTGTTGTATAATCCACAAAGTGTTTGGTAAATTGTTACAATTGGCAGAAAATAAATATAGTAAGCAATACAAACAGAAGAATAAGTTAAGGGGAAGATGATGGGATTAGTCCAACCAGGTTAAGTTCAAGGTATCTATGAAGCCTCTAGTTTGGGGCTATACAAGTATGAGGGCTGTCTAGGAAAAAAAAAAAAAAATCCAGCCATAAATACCACTATTTTTCATAATACATGGGTGGATACTTTCTGGACAGACATCATGAAAAAGACTGTTGGATATGAAAGTCAGGAGGCCAAAGTGGAGGCCTAACTTACACACTTGAGGTAATCTCACCAAACCAAAACCATGTGTTTGGATAATAAAATAACTCTCATGGGTAGAGAGAAAAGATCAGAGAGACAGGATAAAATTCGAGAGAAGAGTGATGTATGAATATCTATGAATTAGTGAAGGAAGGAGAGACTGTGAATATCACCAAGAGGATTTAGCCAGTGTAAAAGATAAAAACCAGGACAGTTTAAGTTCTGAGAGAGCAAGGAAAAAAGAGATTAAAGAAAAAAGGTGGATTACAATGTCAAAGACCACAAAATTCAAGTAATAGAATAATGGATAAGTGCACTTTGGAATCAACAATGAGAATCATTTCACTGAAGTAGTAGGGAGTGAAATCTAGATCACTATTGAACAGAAAACAGAGGTATGGAAGTAAAGGCATCAAGTGTCAAATATGGCCTCAAGAAACCTGACTTAAATAGCATCTGGATGAGTAGGGGCTGAAAGATATTTTTCACTTAACTTTTCACTTCCCATTCCTATAACCTTTGATTCAATTTTGCTTTAGGAAGAAAAAGCTAAGAAATGCTACGTGGAAACATACTTTTGCAAATCAAATACTGTGTTATGATGAACCAAAATTTACTTGTTCTGCCATTGTTAGGAAAAGTGGTGGTCTGCATTGGTTATTTTAAATATAACTGAAAATTACCATATTATATAATTTGTCTGTTAGTTTAACTATATATTATGGCATGTTTTCTAAACCACATCAAGTATTTGTCTCTTCTAAAATGAATGGGTATGTAAATTAGAAACATTAAAGATACAATTCAAGCTTTATTTGAGGACTCAGTAAAATCAATGTGAAAGCAATAAATGTGTGTAGTTATAGTATAGTAGTACTTCTAGTGTCTAATGAGATGTGAGACACCTTTGAAATAATGCCTATACCACTGTCACTTCATGTTCTTGTGGCTGGCATTCATATGGCCAGTAGTCCAAAATTGGCAACTATAATTTTTCACTTGTGTGAACAAGATTTCTTTAGATGCTCCCCTAACTCCAATAAAATTGTTGTATTTTTTAGTATGTAGATTTAAAGGCCATATTACCAAGATTGTTAATATATTATGTCAAACAGGAGTAAATAAACTCTGCTCGTGAACTCCTATGCATTTTTTATTAATAGGTATATACTTTAGGTCACCAAAGACCTTTTTTATTTGTTTTTAGGTTTTAGGCTATGTTCTAGTGAGTTAAGAACGCCAAATAGATGTAACATAAACATGGATAAGCAAGTAAATTAGTTTTGCCCGTTAAATTTAGCATCCTAATTCATATTGGAACTAGTTATTTGATACCTTTAAAAATTATACTAAAAACATTATAGAAAAAAAACTACAAACTAATATAGCTCATAAACATAGATACAAAATTTCTCAATAAAGTATTAGAAATCAAATTCAGCACTATATACAGAAAATTATATAAAATGTAAAATTTATATGTATAAAATCTGAAAGAATTGATTAAATAAAAACTCATGGAACTAATAATCAAGTATAACAATGTCACAGGATATAAAGTAAATATATAAACATCAATTGCTTTCCTATAGACTAGTAATGAAAAGTCGGAATTTGAAAGTTAAAAACAATGACTTTTTTTTTTTATATCTTTTTATATTTATAGAGAGTAATTATTTTATCTTCAGTGCATAGTTATTTCTATTTTACTTTTGACAGATAGAGAGAGAGACAGAGACAGAGACAGTTAGAGAACCGAACTGTGGGAACTCCCCAGTTCAGCATGTGGGTCCTGCCTGGGCCGGAGCCGGGATTCGATCCTCGGTCCTCGTGGCCTCAAAGCGAGCGCTCAACCCGCTGAGCCGTCCCGGCTTTCCCCT
>PVKE010023769.1:0-24354 GCA_004027555.1 Craseonycteris thonglongyai | reverse complement strand
CTTTGAGGCCACGAGGACCGAGGATCGAATCCCGGCTCTGGCCCAGGCAGGACCCACATGCTGAACTGGGGAGTTCCCACAGTTCGGTTCTCTAGCTGTCTCTGTCTCTGTCTCTCTCTCTATCTGTCAAAAGTAAAATAGAAATAAATATGCACTGAAGATAAAATAATTACTCTCTATAAATATAAAAAGATATAAACAGATGTCTAGGTATTGTCTTTTAAGTAATTCATATCTATACCTATAAAGTTTTGATAATTAAAGATGTAGAATTTGTTATGATGATTGATAATGGGATTAGAATTTATGCATGGCATATGAGATCTTATAAAAATTATCATCATACCGGTATCATGATAGTTTATTAATTTCTGGGTTTTACTCTTCTACATGTAACCTTAACAGAATATCATCAGTTTATATGGAAGCCATTTGGGAGCACATTATTGGAATTGTATAATAAATGAACTGTGCATGTGATGGCTGTTGGGCTGAAGTATTATTTCTAATTCACGTTATGCTCAATAAAAAATCATATCTATGGAGTTGTATGTAGATTTTTTCACAGTAATAAAATAAGCATCATTTAGAACAAATGCCACTGAAACAAAAGTACCTTACAACAAAAGATTTCAAAGTCCCAAATGACAGCTTATATTTTAAAAAAGTAATAACTGATACAACTTCCTTAAAAATTTCTGCAATGAGTATGGAGTACACTTATGCTGGTTCTGTTGCCATCACTAAAAACTAAGGTCCAGTTGAACAGGCTGGTGAAGATCATGGTGTGTACTACAGAGGTATCTATTAGAGGTGTTGTTGTTGTTTTTATAATCTGTTATAAGGAATTAGCATTGAAGAGAGCACTATGTACAGTCATTAGCCTCATCTCTGCTGCCCCACCCCCTTCATCCACTTTCTGTGCTCCCCAGAGAAAATAAAAAGTGAATATTGCACAGCTAACAGCCAGTTCCTGCTTGAAGTTCTTGGGAGGAGTAAGAAAAAGGTAATACTGTAGCCGACCTAGGACTTGATGGTCTGTCTTAGTTACCAGCATCTAAACATTAAGAGACTTGGCAACTTCAGAGGTTCCCAGAATTCTGCATGTAGCACAGTGAGGAAGGGACGACAAATGCTTTTCACAGTCACTTTGCAACTAAGTTGTTGTTCCTTTGTATTTCGAGTTGTAGCCTTTATTCACTGGGAACTCAATGAGTCAGGAGACAAGGTGTCTTGAGGATGTTTTGGGGTATCTGTATTTATTTATCTGAATCCAAATACAAGTTTGTGTCTGTGAGGGTTATTAGGTGATTAAATTAGTTTTTTGTTATTGCCTTCTAGTTCAATTGAAAGAAAGTAGGGAAGCGGGAAAATAACTTCCTTATAAAGACATAAAATCTTATTTCTATCTCATTTTAGTGAGTTATTATTTATGCTTTAAATCTATGAAGTCATGCCTAATGATGTTTACTTTTAATGACTGATAGTGTGTGATATTTTCTTTCAATGGTTTCAGTAATATGTAATATGTAAGTAATATGTAAGTAGTAAGTAATATGAAATGAGTAATTGCATATTTCCTATTGCAAATCTTAAATACTTTTTTTTTTTAAGATTTATTTTTATTGTTTTGATAGAAAGAGAGAGACAGAGATACAGAGACAGAGAGAAGGGGGAGGGCCCAGAGCAGTCTCCATAGTTGCACATCATTGGTTTTTTCACATAGTTTCATTCCACAGGTGGGCGCGGGGCTGCACAGGGCAGGGACTGGGTCGGGGTCTCACCACAGTGAGAATTGAACTAGGGGCACTCCCCAGTTCAGCATATGGGTCCACAAGGGCCGGGGCCGGGATTCGATCCTTGGTCCCTGGGGCTGCAAAGTGAGCACTTAACCCACCGAGCCATCCTGGCTTCACCTTAAATACTTTCTAATGCCAGTAGGCTAAATTATTTCTGCTCTCAACCTTGTATGTTAGTTGAACTACAAAATTCATATTTTAAGTTCTGTTCTCTAGTATAAACATACTAACTAACTATATATATATAATTTTTTTTAAATAAAAAGCTTCTAAATGGACAGTTGTGACTCAGTGTGTAAATATGTTAGTGAAGAAACCATTCAGCTAAACTTTATGGTTTTACAGTATTTTGAAAATTAGGCTGATGTGTAAGAAACCAAGGAAGGCCCTTTACTTTCTATTTGAAATCTTTAATTATAAGCGTTATACATTTGAAAGGCATCCTAAATTAGGTATTATCTTAGCCCTACCTTTATTTACTTTTACAAAATTATCCTGATGAAATTATATCAATTAGAGCATTCTACAAAATTACTAACCCCTGCCCCCCTTTTTTTAATGTGTCCTAAGTGGCAAACATATTACATATGGATTAAGGCACTAAATCTCCAAATAAATTGCTAGGAGTTAATTAAAAAGTGGGAACCATCATGCCTATTTCTCATCTAGGAAAAAAACAACCTTATAAAAAAGAGTGACTTGAGGGAAATATTTTATGCACAAAAATCTAAACATACAATTACAACTGCCTAAACTTTATAAAAATGGTTATTTTAATGCCCAATTTAGAGGAAAAACCTGAGAAAAATAATTTTTGACACTATAAAAAAGTGACATGTTCTCTTGGCTTTAATTTTTCACTTTGTAGTATGGTGAAGAATCATGGAGACAGAATCACAAATGTGACATTTTTGCCCTCATCTTTGATGTCTGCAGCATAAAATTACTACTCTTAGGAGTCTCCTATTTAGAAAACAATGAGGCTTATTCTGTGAGAATTGGAGGAAGAAATCGTCTTCCTAAATTGCAGAGTGGCTCCAAATCCTCTAGGAATGGTAGCAGAAGATGGCCAGAACACACTTCCAAACTGAACTTTAAAGAATGATTTAAATTATCATAAAATAATTAATCATGTTTCACTCAAGTGATAATAGATATAAATGTTAATTGACTAGAGACAATGAATATGTAAGCCCGCGGGATATTACTATCCAATATTATCAAGATGTTATCAACTTGGCACCTCCCCTCTATTTCAAGGCTACATTTTAAATGCTCAGTTGGTTCTGTTTTAATTAGTGATCCTGATAGGTATACACACTAAATCTCTACCACATGTCTACAGAGGTGAGAGATATTACAGACTAGCTTAAAAAATGCAGTTAAAGTTAAATTATAATTTTTTGATAAGAGTTTTAATGTATCAAGTAACAGACTTTCTCATTAAAAAGGTGAGTTTACTTAAGCCAAAGATTTACAAAGAAGTCAAAATATTGGCAGGAAAGGGTGAGGAAAATGGAATAGAGCCAGCAAAATCTTCACCAAGAAGGAAAGACTAAGTTAGATGTTAAAGCTTTTTTTTTTTTTTAAATTCCAGGTTGATATGGGGGAATATTCCAACACTACAGACAAGAAATAGTTTGGTAACTAGGGAAAATCTACACAGTGCACTATAGCTACTATAGCCCGGGCTTTCTTTGGGCTTTGAGAATTGATTACTAGTACTCACCCTAAAGAGCAGACTACTTAGACCCACATGGAGAGCTAATTAAAGATGCAGTCAGGTTATGACATTGTACCTATAGTAAACAATAATGTATTAGTCACTTAAAATTTTGTTAAGAAGGTAAGTCTCATATTAAGCATTCTTATAACAATAAGAACTCAGCCAAGTTCCACATATTAGTTTTCATTCAACAATATTTATTAAATACCTACTGTGTGCTAGAATCCTGTGTTAGGTGTTGTGTATGCATTAGTGAATGAGAACATAACACTGTTTCTGCTACCAGATTATGGTATAGTAACAGGATAAATGGAGAGACATCAAGGAAACAGGGAATTAAAATAGAGATAATGCACAAGATACTCTTGGGAGTACAAAGGTGGGTTACCTAATCTGGTCTTAAAGCATCAGGAAAGATATTTCAGAGGAAGTGACATCTATTCTGAGAACTAAAGAAAAAATAAGACTGACTTTGTGAGATCAGTTCTTCCAGAAAAGGAGAGAATATTTTTGGCTTTTACAGAAGACCTGGAAGTCACATAGTGGGTCACTATAGGGATGGCATGCACGTGAGTCAGGATGCAAGTTGGAGCTCCCGCAGATGAGGCTGGAGAGGTAGCCAGAGGCCACAAATGAGGGACATGTATTTTGATAAAAAGCACTAGACTAGATTGAAAATTCACCTAAAAGTACCTCCATAAATATTTACTGAATGAACTAATAAAAATCTATGGTTGATCTTGCTCTCATATAACTAGTCTGTGAAACTTTAATGGACCCAGTATGTACATTATATTGAAATAAAAAACTGATTCATCTTAGGTCAAGGTATTAAAAATGGCAAAATTTCTTACATTTTTTTCCCTATAAGACTTTCTCTCTTTCTTTCTCTCTCTCTCTCTCTCTCTCTCTCTCTCTCTCTCTCTCTCTCTCTCTCTCTCACACACACACACACACACACACACAGCAATAAAGGACATTTTATCCCGATCTCAAAGACAAAGATGAGGGGATTGTTTTACTGGGAAATAATTATTTTCTCTTGATACATACAAGTGACTTGAGTCATGCAAATCATTTTATTAAAAGTAGTCTGAAGAGCACAATAATTTTGTCTTATGTGATGGTATTAAGAATTTTATGTAACTTATTTCATAGAAGGCATTACCATTTTATTTTCTTGCCTTGTCACATTTTTTATAACATTCATGGTGTACCATGCTTAGGCATATACATATATCTTAAAAAGTATTGAAAAAAGGTTATATTAAAACTCAAAACAAAGAGCATAATAATTTAAATGTTATACAAGAGATGCTGGGATGGCTCAGCGGGTTGAGCGCTCATCTTGCAGCCCTGGGGTCCAAGGACCAAATCCTCGCCTGGGCTCATGTGTACCTATATGCTGAAATGGAGCATGTTTCCCATGTGGGAGGCCCCTGGTTCGCCCCCGGCTCGTGGGGGGTGTGCCTCCTACGCAGGAGGCCCCCAGCCTGGTTCCCACTCTGCACTGACCCTGCCCACCTGTGTGAACCGAAACCATGTCGGAAACTGATGAAGTTCAACTATGGAGATTGCACTGGGCCCTCCCCCTTCTCTCTGTCTCTGTCTCTCTGTCAAAAACAATAAAAATACATCTTTAAAAATAATTTATATTATATGTCAAGACATATACTGACTAAAAATTATCTCTGTGATATTAGAAAATTAGTTATATAAATTTTCAAAATAGAGATATTAGTTGCTTTAGAAAAGCTTTCTATAGAATGCAGTAGTAATTATACTATACATAAGGTTATAGAAAATATTGCCCTTACTGAAGGTAATCTTTCCAGGGAACGATAAACTTTAAAGGAAAGGACAATTAGGAGTCAACTTATGTGCTTGCTTGGATGAACTAACAGAAGTACACAGGCAAAATTTTCAGGCCATTGGAAGATCTCTAGGTGGAATCACATCTCAACAATCCAAGCTGGATTAAAATAGATTCCATTTCATAACAAATTGCTATATGTGTTTTTTGAAAAACCATTTCAATATCCAAATGCCTTTGTTTAAATAACCTCAATTTTCTTTCTCCAAATTAAATCTGTTCACTTGGTCATATTGGTTGTTAAAAGTAGCCTTATTAAACCCTCCATTTACATTCTTGAAAATTATTTCAGGTTTCTTTTTTTCCAGGGTATTAATAAGTCCTTTAACATCTTGTCCATCATTTCAAAATGTTTGATAATTTTTGATATCAAAGGAAAGTTATTTTTAAAAAATGGCTATAAGGCATTTAATAAGTTTATTTTCTTAGGTAGCCATTTTTCTGTAGATTCTACATAGCAGTAGTAAAAATGACAAGTTTAAGGAATCTTTATCAAAAAATTAAAATATTTCCTGTTACACTGTTCAATTTACTGTTCTCTTCAAATCTACTTTAAAAATAAAAAAAAAGAATTTAACACTTATTTTGAAAATATTTTTATGTTAAAATGAAAATTAAACTGTCCTTAAAAACATTTTTGTAATATAAATTTTCATTGAGATGTTTCAAGAACCAGTAAATTCGGGTAAGAGTCAAAGTTTGAACAGGAAAGCTTTGATATTTGACAATTGTGGTATATAAATAAGGGAACATTTTAGAAAGCATAAATATTTTTTAAAAAACGACTTCATGGTTTTTAACCACACAGTGAAACTAACCTATAGATAGAACTTGTAACAGCAGAAAATGTTTACTAAACATTTTTGGATTAAAAAAAAGTTTGTAGTATAAAAGTAACATTAATGAAACAATAATATGAGAGAGAGAGAGAGAGAGAGAGAGAGAGAGAGAGAGAAACATTCCCCTTATGCTACAGGCATAGTTTGTCTTGTTTCACAAATAAAAGGACCCTCCGTAGCATATGGAATAGTTGCCATGTTCTCCCAGGGATGGTTTGCAGCTATGTTCACCTCAGGCTCATCAAGAAGAGGTGAACTGTCATGTATAATTTCAGTCATTCTGTGGTTTGGTTGAGACAGATTAGTGGTATGCAATCATGATAGATAGTTTATCCTAGCTCCAAACTGCCGCTTGGGAAATCTTGAACTCAAATGAACACAGACTCAGTTATTATTAGTGTCAAAAAGGTACACAGAGACAAAATTTGGTTGGCAGCATGAAAGATGAATCAAGGCGAAAAAGTGACCAATTGCATGTTCAAAATCGAAATTGAGAGGCATACTACAGTTTAGAAATACTTTAAATGCCAGAAAAGTCATTTATTATTAATTGTTCATTGATTAATATTTAAAATGTGTTTCTCTCAAGTAATATTTTTTTACAAAGACAATATAAATTACATGTATTATTTTATTTCAAAATATTTATTCTCAAGGTATGCAGAAGAGCCCTCTCTTATACATACAAATGAGAGGGCAAAATATTTTTTAGAAATTTATGTACTTTTAAATATCTTTCCTTCAATTGGATATTCCAAAAATCAAGACGTTTTTAAAAGAGAAAATTTAGTTTTGTGTAAATATTTTAACACTTAAATGTTACACAATTTGATGATTTTCTTAGGAAGAAATCAGAATAAGAGAATAAAGTTAAAATGTGGAAGAACTAAATAACCTTCCAAATATTTTCTAAATACTGGAAAATATATATTTGTAAAATGTGAAATATATTGTTCTATTATGAAACACAAACTTTGTTATCTTTAAAGTAGACCCACCCCCTCAACCAAATATCCACAAAAAGAATGTCCTCAAGTGTCACTGTCTGAAGTGATATACTCTGACAAATCTAACAGCTCTTTCTGTGTCATTCCTAATGCACTTGTCACTCAGTATTATCCATCCTCATTAATGACAATGGGAAAGTTTATCTTGGGAACACGTTTTAAATCATCTACTCTTTACAATGGGACCATGAAATCTCTTACAAAACATGAGGCGGGAACTACTCTGACAACAAAACCCCTTCCTGGCAGCTTTATTCTTAATTCCTGTTCAAGGAGTAATCTGTTTATTATAAAATCATACAGAACAATATATTAAACAGAATTTGAAACAAGAATAGCTAGTGTGATTTTCAAGCTTACAAGTATTTTTACAACATTTTTATTAGGCTGAAAACACTAAGTTGAGTCCTTTTTGTGCAGTTTCGTGCAATTTTCTTTCCTATTGTACATTATGAACACCTCTGAAATGTAGTTTTGTTTTACCTAATTTTAAAACAACTTCAAATGCCAAGGAAACTAATCTTTATATAATTATTTAAAAAACAACAATATGGATTAACTTAAATAAAAGCTTCATTTTGAGTAAAACTGATCTCACATGTTCAAATTTCCTAACCCAAATGCCAAAAGATTCCAACTCATCTTTTATAGCTTAAACATATTACCAGCCCCCCAAATACTTTTAATAATACATTTACATTTTAAGATTCAATATGTTATTTCCTTGCTTAAGAAATTCCTATTTTTTAAAAAATAAAATAAAAACTTAGCAAGACTTCTTAATCCATAATGCCCATTTAAAATGTTGACTTTTATTAATTATATGTATTAGGTAGTGTACATATTAAACAATTGATCATTTTTTGGAATAACTCTGCTGATCAAGTCAATATTTACTAGAAATATATCCTTATGACTTATCATTATTATCAAAAGTTTAATGCTAGATTTTTATTAACTTACTGTATTGTATAATAATCTTAAATAGATTATTACAATAAACTTGAAAGATCACATTTAATGTTGATTTTATCATTTTTAAACATTTGAAGCTCATTTGTGATTTCAAACATGCACAAATAAAATCACCGATTTTGATATTTAGATGTACAGACCTGTAATGCATAAAGCCTTTTTACTTCAAAATTCAAGACTATTACTTCAATATTTCTAATTAATGCTTTATTAAAAAAAAGAAAAAAATCCCTTTAAAGGAGGCTGTAAAAGTTTTATGGGCTTTATGCTTAAGAGTCTAATTTAAATGTACAGTAAATATCATTAAGTGGTTAATTTAATTTATAATGTTTTATAAAAGAAATAGAAATTGAAGGAAAACAAAGATTATATACACATAAATCATAATTGTTTCTCATAAATTAGGTATTTATTATGAATCCAGTGCTATTATATAGAAAACAGCAATTTTTGTGTGTCATCAGAAAGCAAAATCAGTACTAATAGGTGGGAAGTTGTTTTAAGCATAATTTTCTAGCAACTGTCGTTGGTAGATATTGAAATGGGGTACCTTTAAGAAAGTGGGTTCTGCATGATTACAGAGAGGCTGAATGGAAAAGTACTTGTATGTGCACAAAATTAGAAGCTGGCTTTGAAGCACCTTAAGCCCCCTTCTAATTTGAACCTTTTAAGAAATCCAGGTATTTGCTTAAAGAGACACATCTGCATTAATTGTAAAAGTGCAAAATACACATAAAAAGGTTGTATGAATTATTACTCAAATAAAGCTTAATTTTAAAACTATAAATCATATCCTCTGATTGACAATTCTCTCAGTAATTTTTCTTTAAAGTATATAGTTCTCTAAAGTAGCTCTTTATAGCAAACTTTCTCTGTAAATGACCAGGTAACAGATATTTTTGGACTCGTGTGTCATAAGATCTCAACTTAGTGATATAGTATGAAAGGAGCAATAGCCTACACATAAACAAACAGATATGGTTGGGTTCCAATAAAAAAAAACCCCAAAAAACAAAAAACAGAAACAGTGGGGCTGGATCTAGCCCACAGGCCATAGTATGCTAACCTCATGTTTTAAAGCAGAAGTATAATTTAATATTGTCTTTGGTTTATCTAATTTTACATGGACCAAAGCATAAGAACCTTTCCAATAAAATCATGGGAATGTAATAATTATTGTATGCTAAACCAAAGAAATGGTCCATATGGTACTATGAGAAATGGCCCATATGGTACTATGAAGAGTAGATCACATTTCCAGAATATCTTTACAGTATTCTTTCTGTTTCTTGACTGAATTACACATTAAGTCAATATGATATGTAAAAGAATGTATTGAGTTGTAAAATATGCACAGTAAAACCTTTTTTTCTGACTATCACTGTCCTTAAATTTCTATCTGGACTAGAATAGTTTCCCAGGAGGAAATTCTTAAGAAGCCAAACTAAGGAACTAGACCAATACTTGTCAGCTTCATGTGCAAAAGGAGATCAATGGAGTGAATCTTCAACAACAACAGTTCTAAGATTCTCTTATTCTGGAAGTGATATTAGCTGCTTTATTGCTGTGTATTTAAATCTGAACTGTAGAATATTCAAAATGTTGGGTACATAATTATTTCATCCCTTAACTTATAAATCTCACAGATATTTTATATTTTCCTATTAAAAGCCAAGAAAATATACAGGTAATAAAATCAGCTCTACTGGCCAGAGAAGAACAGACATTTATTAACAGGCAATTACTGGGTCAAAGAAAAGGTGTTAGTACTTTAAACCCAGGCATCAGGACTGGTTCCTTTTAGCTCTGGGGGACTTTCACAAATTTGAAATATAATATTATAAAATCTTTTTAAATGAAGCATTCAAAATAATGATTTCAAGTGGCAATAAAATGACAAAAAGGAAATAATGATTTAAATTGAATACTAATTACTTTTTTTCAATCTAGAAACTATCTTTCCTTATTTCCTATTTGGTAATTTTGAGGAGTACAGTTTAATTTTATTTCAGCAATAATGATTCATTATATTATTAGCCAATATTTTTTGAAGGTTGCTTTACTTATTATGTAAAACTTTGGTAGTATATTTACCATTTATGGAAACTGTATTAGCATTATCAAACTATGCTGTATAGTCTGAAATGGTGAGATTTTTGTGGTCACACTCTCTACTGTTTTGAGTGTTGTCAAGAGGATGGTCACTCGTTTGTTCATTCATTCATTCATTTGCTATTTTTTTGAGCACCTACAAGATCAGGTAACTGAAGTAGAAAATGGGATACAATGATTAGTAAAACAGACATAAGTTTAAGGCATTTATGTTCCTAAATGTAAACTGCATTTTGGCAAAGTTTTGACACTTTTTTATAAAAGAGACTTAAGCATAATGTTTTCACTATACTAAGTATGGCAGCAAAAACAAATCAGTGCAGAGCGGATATTTAAGAGCTAAATAACAAGCAAAAATTACTTGCTTCAGGGTTTTTCTTGGCTCTTAATCATTGGCCTTAGTATTTTCATAGACCAATCAGTTCTATGGGTTTTAATATATTTATTTATTTATTTATTTTTGACAGAGAGAGAGAGAGAGAGAGAGAGAGAGAGAGAGAGAGCTGAACTGGGGGAGCTCCCAGTTCAGCATATGGTTCCGCACGGGCCAGGATTCGATCCTCGGTCCCCGGCGCTGCAAAGCGAGCACCTAACCCACTGAGCCATCCCGGCTTCCCCATCTATGGGTTTTAAAAGGGTGATATATTATTCTTCTTGACTCAATCCCATTGTTAAATTATTTTTGTTTGACCCAGAAAATGTGGTTTATCATTGACTACAACTTAAACTTTTTTCATTTTTGATGGTATACAGCAACCAAAAAGAAAATTAAAGGTTTGTAGTTGGCCTAATTCAGGGAGAGCAAACTAGAAAGTGCTGAATAAATTTATTTCATTAATATATTTCTACTATTTTGATTTTATTTTGAGAATATGCAATGACTTATATCTCATGAATATATATAACATGTAAAATCTAAGTACACTAAAATTATTCTAAGGTTGAAAATATTTCCTTTTCATTATTAGTTTTATTTTTATCCTAAAGTCTTAATTTATTGCAAAAAAAAAAAAAGGTGACTGAATTCATTTACTAATACTTTATGTGTACCACCATTTTTTTCCCCCCCTAAAAGCATTGGAAAAGCTACGAAAGATAATTAAAACAAATTATTATCTAGTTTGATTCCATTTTCACACCTACCCTTGACAAGTTTTGAACTTCAATATGGGAAAAATGGAGTAACATCTCAGCCATTTTGAAACATGCTAATTGTATGGTGAAGGGCATTTGAACACTATCACTGTACTAAGTGTTTCTGTGCCTTGATGTGATCTACATATTTAAACAAATAAATATGTGTGTATATAAGCAGTTTTCCTTAGAAACTGTAGTTACATAGTCTAATAATTTTATGTAATTAATTCTTTATGTCAAGAATATAGCACTCATGCAGTTGGTTTTGCTAAACATTTTAGCATTTTGTTTGTAAAAATATTAATAAACTAGTACTGTGTTAGCTTTTCCCTTTCCCACTGAATATAAGTTGATCCATTTATTTATAGGCTTAACAAGGGCAATCCATTTCATGCTATCGCACTGACCCTTAACAAAGATCTTGTAAATGAGTAGTCTATTACAATATGTACAAGTGACCTTTAATTGCACCAAGAGGCTTTCTGTTACAAGGTTTTTCTGTGGTATACCGTAGCTACATTGTAGGTTGGAAAAATATTTCTTAGGTTATTGAGCAGAACTATAACCACACCCCCTTCACACACACCATATAAAAATATGTAAATTGCAAGTTTGAAGCATTTAACTAAGTTTGCACTATAACCATAATACTTTTTAAATAATTATTGGTCAGAAAGATAAACTGCTTTTCTAATCATATAAGAATTAAATATTGAGACCATGCATAAAAACTCATTAAGTTCATAAAATCTAAATAAGTACAACTTTGTTTTTAATAATAGCTTTTGGAAACAAAAATAGTTATTTTGAACTTGATATGAGCTTCAGTTTATAACAGAAAATTTTAATTTTAACAAAAGACACCTCTTCTCTCCTTTTACTAAATAACTATACAATCGGAACTTTTACTACTTTGAAATGTTTAATGAAGAATCATATACCTAACAAAAAATACCCAAATACATTCCAAGTGTTATTTATATTAAGTAATAATTTAAAACAAATTTTCAATGAAGTATAGGGTCAGGCATTTCAGCTGATTCAGAAATTTCTGAATGAGTGCAATATACTTAGACAATCTTACAAATGACTGTAAACTAAATATTCAATTTCATTAAACCATTCATATTGGGTATCTTATTTTTGAAAGGCTCATGTCAAAGTGATTTAGTTTGATTTCCTACAACAATGGTGGGCTGACTTGACAGCATCTGACAAAACAGTTCAGTGAACTTCGTATAACAGACACAAAGAACCTGAACTGGCTACTCTATGAAATGTTCACTGTAGTAGAGTTATGACAGTAATACACTTGACAAAATTTTAATTTGTACTGAAATAAGAGATTGGCTTTACTAGTTTTATGGATAAAGGCATTTCCATTATAGCCCAGTTTTTCTTAATTATTTATTATAATTAATCCCCAAATTCTACCTTTAAAAAACTAATAGTCTCTATTGAATCTCATATTTTCTTAATAAGGAAAATAACCTTTTCTTATTAGTAAACTGTAGGAAAATGTTTTAGCAATATTATTCAATAAAGGAGAAAACCATTTCCCAATCATATGCTTTGCTGCTTAATTTTGCTTATAGATGGTAGTCAAAGAACTTCCAATAAATAAAATCCTGCATGACCAAAAAATTCCATCAGTCCAAATCAAGAGTCAAAATGACATTGCTAACCTTTTCTGGTATCAGAGGGATATTTCATTATAAAATTGTACCAAGCGGATAGTCAACTAAGTTGACTATTTGGAAGTGCTGAAAAGGCTGTGTGAGGAAGTTAGACAAAAATGACCTGAACTTTTTGCCTACAACTCATGGCTCTTCCATCACGACAATGCACCAGCTCATATGGCACTGTCTGTGAGGGAGTTTTTAGCCAGTAAACAAATAACTGAATTGGAACACCCTTCCTACTCACCTGATCTCACCCGTAATGACTTTTTTCTTTACCCACAGATAAAGGGAATATTGAAAGGAAGACATTTTGATGACATTTAGCACATTGAGTGTAATATGATGATGACTCTGATGGTCATTCCAGAAAAAGAGTTACAAAATTGCTTTGAAGGGTGGACTAAGCGCTGGTGTCAGTGCATGGCTTCCCAAGGGGAGTACTTTGAAAGTGACCATAATGATATTCGGCAATGAGGAATGTGGCATTTTCTCTAGGATAAGTTCTTTCTTGAACTTAATTGTCAGACCTCATAGAATCAGAAGATCTGGATTTAATCCTGGCTGTAACCACAGTTCTATGACTTTAGGAGGGTTATATAACTCCTTATATTTTCTTATATTAAAATATGTGTAATAATGGCTAAGGCAAGGGTTTCTGTGAGGATCAAATAAGAATTCAATAATGTATGTGAAAGCACCCAACATAATGTCTAGAACAAGTGAGAAACCCAGTAGCTGTTTTGAAAAACTCTTCTGGTATACACGAGTTAAATGAAAAAGTAGTACTTTAATTAACAACAAATATTTACGGAATTGTGAACAAGACAGATTATGTTCCTACTCTTGTGAAGGCTACAACAGATAAGGTCGAATGAGGCTGGAAAATTGAACATACCGTACCAAATTAACTGATAAACAACTACAGTAATACCTAAGTTATACTGAGGATTAAAATAGAGTACATAATAGCAGGTAACAGAGTGAATACTTCAGATGGGCTAGTCAGGAAAGATGTCTCTATGAAAATGACCGAGATATTTAACCTACAATCCAGTTACAAGAAAAAGCCTCAAAAGAATCGGAGAGATGAACATACTGAGTATTCACTATGCAAAAACACTGAGAGAGAACTAAGGATGTTCTGGGTACAAAAGTATCCCCCAAACTACCTATATCACACATCACAAGTATGGGTACCATATTTATCAAGCTCTATATTAATTATCCTTCCAGGCATCTTGGAGACTATATTAGTAAAATACATGTCTTTACCCTCTAACTGATAAAATGAGACGACCAAGATTTGTTATTTTTTTCCCCTCTCTTTCTGTCTTCTCGGTACCATTAATAATACATTGTGGGAGAAAGTGTTTCAGGGACTACCATGTAAACTGGGAAAATTCTGCTACCACAGTTGTACAAAGGCCTTAAGAATCCTTAAGCTACTGCAATATAATTTTCCTGGAGACACACCATAAAACATACAGAAAGGTGTGTATCTGCAAAATGTTAGAAAGAGGAGAGAGATCTTACGCTTTTTGCATTCTTAGGTGATGGCGAACGATGAACTCTATCATCCTCGCCTCAAAGGTGACATTACTGTAGCACAGGTGTCTCAGGATCTTGAGTGATAGACGCATGAACTTAAGACTATTTTGAAAGATTCCAAATATTTGAATATCATATTGTCCAACCACCTTGCTGTTCAAATAAATGCTTTCCTAAGTAAAATGCAGTATGAATTAGTATAAAAAATTAGTGTGGGGGAAGCCGGGATGGCTCAGTGGGTTAAGCGCTCACTTTGCAGCGCCGGGGACCAGGGATCGAATCCCGGCCCCAGCCCGTGCGGAACCATATGCTGAACTGGGAGCTCCCCCAGGTCAGTTCTCTCTCTGTCTCTGTCTCTGTATCTCTCTCTGTCAAAAATAAAAATAAATAAAAATAAATATATTAAGATTAGTACCTTTAAAAAAATAAATTAGTGTAATATGAAATATTGGATGCTAAGTTCAATCTATAAAATGACCATTTTTTTGGTATAAAAATTATTCATAGCCAAACTGTCATAAGATATTTAAAAATACTTCCAAAGAAATAGGCTTTGTTTGAGGCAATGCATTATAATTTTAATATCTTAGGTGGCAGTGACCATACAGAAACTTCAAGGTATATAATAGCCAAACATGAATATACTTTTCTTTGCCAAATGAAGCAATGATGTCCTGCCAGCCAAGTTCACAAGAAGCATGTGCAATGAACAAAAAAGCAAACAGGCCTTCTGCTGCCTAAGGGAAAGTCAGCAAAATGGCAGCTTCAATCATTTGGAATAATACTAAAGCAGCCTTAGGCTTTTCTCAGAATGGAAACATGTCACTATTATTGCAATATTCCAACAAATCAGAATGCAGGGAAAAGAACACTTATGCAATCACATCCTGGAAGGGCACTTAACTCAACATTTAAGTGGAAAATAATTATAAAGAAATTTCAGAAAAATTGTCAGTGAACATAAATGACTCAGGGAAAAAATGTTGTTTTTTTTTTCTTTCAATGCACGTAATAGGTTTTTTAAAAGCTTACCACTTAGAAACAATTTTCCATTATGTTCTCCTTTAGGAATTACTAATGTAAAGACAAATTTTTATGAAGTGGTAAGTGAAAAGTTTGGGATTCAGGCTGCCAGTAAGGCATGCTCATTTTCCCCCTGGTGCAGTATTATTACTTTGGAAGTTTGATCAAAGGGAGTAAGTTTTCCTAACATTTATATCGGAAGTTAAAAACATACTTCAAATATTTTGGGAATTTACCTAATCAGTATACTTTTAGCATGTGTCTAGTCATATAGCCATCTTTGGTTAATCATCAAAAAATCAAAGGCAAATTGGCATGACTCAACCCTAACTTTAATACCGCATGATTGTGCCATGTAAGCTTGTTTTGTGTGAGAGCTGCTGTGGTTTTAGCAGAGAGATTAACAACCGGACCTAAGCTGGCCTCCAAACCTTGCCCTGCTGATGCCTCAAGCCCTTTGAAGTCTCACCATCATACCTGGCAAAACAACAGTGGGAACTAGGATGGTGTCAGGTCTAATCAAATTGTTCGCTGCAGCATAGCTAACTATGGGGTTCACTAATTGGCCCAATTGCGGATTATACCTTTTGCTACAGATTCAAGACAATAATTTAGTTAAATGATGTTTTTTTCCCCCTCTCTCTTATCTCTTCCAATTAAGATTCCGAAGTGGAAAGAAATAGGATTAGACAGTCTCAAAACTGTTCTCCTTGAGGTGGTATGCACTTTTGATAGGCTCACTATGACATGTGAAATATATAGAGCATAGTACCAAGCCAACTTCTGGAGATTCTGTGCAACCTATATGACATTACTGTAGGTCTACATCACTTGGAAATTAAAGTATAAATATGGAGATGGTAATATAATAAACATATTAAATATAAATGTAAAAATGACATTCCCATTGTTAAAGAATATTAATTTGGGTATACTTTTGACAAATGATGTCATCCATATATAGATGACTATGTTCTACTTTGATTTTATAATGGCTGTATTTTTATTAAGTCCCAGATGGGACTTAAAATACCAACCAATATTTGTGGAGGGCATCATTATCAGAAAAGGTATGGTCCATGATGCTACAATTTAATAATGATCCTGAGCCAGACATTTATGTTTCATTATTTCATTTTAGTGACATAATTGTGAATTGAGAAATAAGTTAACTATTTCTTTTCTCTAACTCTAGATATAGCAAATAGTTACCTTTCTATATCCCATTTAAAACTAGAAAGGATATTGACAAAAAAGGTAGGAAAGTAAGGAAACCTAGGACCAAGGATATTACGCAACAGTCTAGATGGTCTAACCTGTCATAATGACTGACACCCTTGTAGTTTGCAAGAGTTTATGTTTTTTCCAGTATGTAAAAATTTCAAATAATTTACTGTATCTTATCAAGTATATTATATTAATAGTATTATTAAAAAGCTAATTCATACTGATGGAATATACTATTCTGGTCTTAATATTTAAGAATGAATCTACTGAATAAGTGCATCAAAAATAATAGTTACTTAATAAATACTAGTTGATCTATTACTCTTTGAGAAAAAATTCTCGGTGACTAGTGAGGTACTGAGGACCTGTATGCTGAATATGGGGCAAAGTATGAGAAGACAACCTTAAGTAAAATTGATTTACTTTGAAGACCCACATAGATACACTATTTATAATTACTATTTTTGGACCAGTTAAAGTATTAAAGTAAATACTGACATAAGTATTATTTATCCTTAGATTGAAAATCTGCAGTGACTTGTGTATGGCTTTTGCATATTTCAGTGTAATTCAGCAACCATACTTTCTGATTTGAACACAGAAACACTGAATCCTAGATCTGGAAAACTATCCCAAGGGAAGCGAGGATGGCTCAGAAGGTTAAGCGCTCAGTTTGCTACCTTGGGGACTGAGGATCGAAACCCGGCCCCAGGCCGTGTGGACCCATATGCTGAACTGGGGTGTGCTTCCCACACAGGAGGCCCCCAGTTTGGTTGTCATCCCCCCAGTTCAAGGGCATGCTTCCCATGCGGGAGGCCTCCAGCCCAGTTCCAGCCTTGTGCAGCCTCCCAGCCCACCTGTGTGGAACAAAACCATGTCGAAAACTGATGATGTACAACTATGGAGACTGCTCTGGGCCCTCCCCTTCTCTCTGTCTCTCTCTGTCAAAAACAATCAAAATAAATCTTAAAAAAGAAAAACAAATGCAAGCCTAAGTAGTTATTTCAGCTTGGAAGTGAAGCTATGTGTCCAAGTTATACATTTTATAAAAGTTAACAGAATCGGTCACTTGACCAGTGGAGCTTATATAATACTTATAACAGTATTATCTGGATTACTTTAAAACTCCATAATTTATCTACATTACATATATTTCAGCAAAGATTTTTAATCTACTAAGTGTATGACTCTGTTCTTAGTTCTGGAATAGATACAAAGATGAAAAAGACATAGTTTCTATATATTGAGTTTATTATCATATCTTAATTATGATTAGTTATCTTTGTTATAAAATAGTTAGCCTCTCTATAGAAAATATAAATAAGCAAGTATAGGGCCTGGCACACAATAAAGGCTTAATAAATGGCTGGGATGGCTGAATGGAGGTTTTGTGATAAGGTGAAGGAATAGGTAGTGTATCATGGATAATCAAATGCTAGAGAGTTACTATGTACAGTTTTCAAAGAATTGGAAAGCTACTTCCTTTAACCTGAACCCATAGTGAATCAACTTTTTATTTATTTTATTGTTTGAGAGAAGGTGAGAGAGAGAGGATGGGGGAGGGCCCAGAGCAGTCTCCATAGTTGTACATCATTAGTTGTGACATGGTTTCACTCCACACAGGTGGATGTGGGGCTGCCTGGGGCGAGAAGCAAGCTGGGGGCCTCCCACATGGGAGGCAAGAACCTTTGGCACCATCCTGATAGTTACCAGCTATGCCATAGTGCAGCATGTGGATAAGCACAGGCCAGGGCCAGGATTCAATCCCCAGACCTTGAAGCTGCAAGTCAAGCGCTCAACCTGCTGAGAGCTATCCTGGCATGCCCTGAATCAACTTTAAATGTTCTCTTTTACTTATCGAGAATGCATGCCAGAATTTTAGTGTGATTATTATTGTAGATGAAATTCTGCTATGGATTTTGTAGTGGGGCTAATTTATAGAGCTTTATAGTTGATGAATACTAAGAATTAGTAAAAGTATACTGTGATTATATAAATGCTTCCACATGAATCTGGATAATACCAATACACATTCCAAGAAGAAAGAAATAGTCTTTTGTCTTCTCCAAATCACTCAAAGAAACTAGAGACTACTGGTTAAAATTGCTCTACACATTAGAGGCTCTTGGTGGCCATTAGTAAAATATCTACTTAGCTTTCATATATAAGAAAGGGCAATTACTTAAAAATCAAAGAAAAGTTATCCTACAAATAGAGATGAGAGTGTTTGCCTATTTCTTTTGGCTCTCGTTCCCAACCATATTGCCTTTGGAAACCATGTGGCCGACAGTGAATTCCAACATGTAACAAATCTACTTGTATAGAATCAGAAAAGTTACTTCTACTTTACCTATTAAAGTACCTTTCCCTTTTGAAAGTAAGGCATAGATTTAATGTTTGATATAGATAGTATAGCCTCAGACTTTACACACTAATATAGTGCATATTTTAATTTTTTAAATATCAGAGCAGTTTAAAAAATTATTTGCTGTACACATTAAAACACCATCACTTGGTAAATAATTTTTCCCTCAATAGAAAAGTCATATTGTTTCTAGTTCCAATAATATATCACCAAAGACTTGCTATCTGTTTGGATAGGGTTTTATAATGTACAATGCTATTTTTAAGCATTTAATCTTAGAGAACCACATGATTTTATCCTGTTATAGTTATACTGATATGTACTTCTATTAGGTTTATTTGATTTTTAATTTATATTGTTCTAAGTACCAAATTGAATTTTATGGCATAAGTAAATTACTTACAGTGTTTTACCCACATTTCCATATAAATAAAATCTTACTGATTAGGTTGTAAGCCAAAAAAGTAAAGATTTTGATTGACTCTACTGAACATTAATTAAAAAAAGACAGCCATGTACTTGTATTTTGTTTTCAAATATTGCTTTCAAACCACATGGTGACCAATTATAATGGTTTGTTTAGTTTAGAATAGTGTGAAGAGGAGAGAGGAATTGGAACAGAAACCTTAGTGGTTAATAAATAGTCTTTGGTCAGCTCTAATGGTATAGTCACTATTAGAACTTAAAGTTATTCATATGTAAGTCCTTTATTTTACTCTCCACCCCAAAAATAAGACCCTGTGTGTGTGTGTGTGTGTGTGTGTGTGTGTGTGTGAGAGAGAGAGAGAGAGAGAGAGAGAGAGAGAGAGAGAGAGAGAGAGAGAGAGAGAGAATGAGAATGAATAAACATAATGCACATTATTGGGATACTTCTTTCTCTGGGTGCAATATTTTTTTCACTAGGGAATCTCCTACTGTACTTGTATGGTGACAGGTATGATAGATGATACCTTAGACCTGGTTATTAGAATACTCGTCTTAGGAGAAAGGTGTTGCATAGAGGAAAAAATCTTATATCTTTCATTAAAAATATAAATTCAAGTTAATAGAAAAAAAGTGAGGCGTGCTTTCCCTTTGACTATAATTTTGCATTTATATTTATAACTATATATATTATAGTAAATTTCTCAGTATTCTGTCAGAAAAATTGAAACAGTGTTTGAACAATGACAGTGTTGGGTACCATTTCAATGGTTTCTCTTGAGAACTAAAGCAAATTAGCTCAAGAATCAGTACTTCTACACTCGTTCCTTCGGCTTTAAGTGGCTTTTGAAGGGAGTATCCCCAGAAGAGAAACTTCTAACACTCCTGCAGAGATGACCTGCTTGAAGAACTGGCTGCCTGATTAACTATTAACTGCTCTCAATAGGATTAGATAATTAAGGACATTGATGACCATTAATTAGGAGGAGGGCACATTAATTTGTCACTGGATAGGGCCCTTTCAATGATTTATAGGTTACTGCTACTTGCAAATGTGAGGGGAAAAAGAAAAAGAGAGAGAACCATTAAGTTACCTTATCAAGTGGCCAGCTAAAGAGGGCAGAGGGTCAAAAAAGGGCCAAAGTGGTCACTTAAGGGTGAAGTCCCAAACACCAAAGCAGTGCCAAGCCACATTGACCATCATTTGGTGATGAAGTTAAAAATATGCTAATTTATTGGTGGCAATTCTCTCTTTTTATGGTTTCAAGCAGTTAAGACAAGTGGCCTGCTTAAGAGCTTTTCATTTGAAAAGAGATTAAACAAAATGGTTTGTCAGGGCTGCTTGGCTGTTTTATGTTTTTGTTAAAAAAAAAATTGCACTGACTATAGTGATAACTATCACATCACCCAAAAGCCATATCTCTCCGAGCATTTATTTCGTTAATAAATACATCAACCCTAATTGCTTAATAGTGCTATGTTCATTTGCTCTTTAGCAAGATTAAGTTGAAATAAATCTTTTGTACTACCACTTTCTGTCACTATTGCTTGCTAAAAGGTCACAAAAAGTTTTGCAGAAAATTTACCCAACGACAGTGATGTAAATTATATCACTTTGTTTTATTCAGTACAGAAAGCAGAAAGGTGATTTCACTACTAGGAAAAAAACTGCTTTTAGAATGTAGCTAAGGATCCTCTTTTCTTAGTAATACACAACCGTGGGTAGCATTCACATTCCACACACAAATAAGCACAGCTCATTAACATTTAATTAAATATGCCTTTGAAAGCCTTGGAAATATGTACATCATACTCATCATTTAAGTTTAGAGCATGCTTTAAATAGATATTTAAAATAAAATCAATTTTGCTATACTCTAATATGCCATTGAAATAAAAGAAAAAAATAGGAACAGTCAAAAAAGTATCTTGTACATCAAAATATTTAAAAAATATTTAGCATAAAACATTAAAGAATTTCCATGAAAAAAAAATATACATACACTATTTACCTGAAGAATGAAGTAAAATATAAAAATTCACTCTTACCTCAATGGTGAAGAGCTTCCTTTTTAATTTAAAAGCTAAGTCTTTGACATCAGATACATCACCAACCAAGTTATTAAGCCGTGGAATCTGCCGTATATGAATCAAACCTTGTGGAGAAGAGATAGAAAAAAAAAAAAAACCAAAAACAAAAAACGCTGTCATTGGATGCATAAATTAAACAGTCTTAGAGCAGAATCCTGTAAATTTACACACAAGCATCCTCCCCTTCAAAACTGGAGCTTACTACCAGGAGCAATGAAGCAAATGGTGTGATTATACTCAAGTAATCAAGCAGAATAAGATAAACAGAAATCCTTGTGCGAGGAAAAATAATTGCACTTTGGTACAGAAGTACAGATGTAAAGAGGGATCTTAATACTTGTCAAAACTACAGCCAGCTTGTGTGTGATTTTCTCTTGTATTTACAGTAAGCAAATACGGCTATCACCTTGCATGCTGCCCACCACAGCACTGAGAGTCTTTATTTTACTAAATGCACCAGTAAGCAGCCAGCAAAACAAGGCTTATGGGTTACTGATAACCTATGAGGCACTAATGAAAAGTATTTCATTTTGTACCTTATTAATGACTTGAACAAACCACAGAAGAAAACTACATTTCAGAGCACAGTTTAGGATCAAACATTAACCCCTATGCCATCCCAAGACACTCATTTCTGTGGCATGTTGCCTTTCTGTAGCTGCTATAAGCTTTGTATCAGTGCTAGGTAAACCGTGAGCTTTGGCCTCTTGTCAGTAGAAACACTTGCTAATTTTTTCTGACAAGGGCAGTGGATGGCTTATGTGTAGTTTCTGATTAAGGGGTCATTTGCCACAGAGGAAGACATGGGAGACTCTTCACTGTATCTCTCTGTCTGACTTAGTCCATGTTTAAAAATTGGCATCCAAAGACACTGATCCCAAAACATAGGGGAAGAAGGCAAATCCAGAATGAACAAATTATTAACAGATAAATCTTACTTATAAAACCATTTCTCTAGTATATAGTTTTGTGCGTGCTTGAATGCTTAGTAACATATATATTCATTTTAGCTTAAAAGGGTACACCTCAAGGTGCTTAGTTTTAGAAATGGGCCCTTCTAAAACTATTCACTAAAATACCAGACTTACAGTTTTAAACTTAAAAGAATGCAAAAGGTGTTATTAAGAAACCAGCTTTTAGATACAAATTAAAAATATGTCATACAGAGCTATTTAGTAAAATATATTAGAAATAAGCACAGCATACTTTCATTTGCATATATTCCTTTTTAACCCTTCATATGCTTGTTTAGTTAACTACTAAATCAGGAGGCTTTAAGGAATTAAGGAATGATTCATCAGGTCCTTCTTATTAATAGAGACTTTACTGGTCATCAGAATCACCCATTAATCTATGGGAAAATGATTTATTAGTTCAGCACAAAATTTCATAGCCTTAACCCTTGAAATGTTTTAATCAAATTAATTTTTTTAAAATATAATTTTACTAAATTTAAAAGGTCATAATAGCTACAAATGATACTCAATTTATTAAGGTAATACATTGTTTTAAAAGAAGATAGAAATAATAAAAAAGACCAAAGAAATAGTTTATCCAGTTATAAGTCCTGGGAATAAAATGTATAGCATAGTGACTATAGGTAACAATACTGTATTGTATATTTGAAAGTTACTAAGAGAGTAGATCTTAAAAGTTCTCGTCTCAAGAAAAAAATTTGTAATGAATGTTAAGTAAACTTATTGTGGTAATCATTTCTCAATATATCATACATCAAATCACTATGTTGTATACTTAAAGCTAATGCAATGTTATATGTCAATTATAGCTCAATGAAAAAAAAACCAGTTTGATCTTAATAGCTCTCTTCCTATTGTAATGACAATAATATATTAAAAGAATTATGTATAGGGTCAATTTGGGCATATACCATGCACACACTTAAGCAAGTAAATGATCATGAAGCACATTATTTTGTTCACAGTTTTATTTTATAGGCTTAAAAAAAATACTCAGTTGTTAGATTGTGCCATTTTATTTTTTAAAGATTGTACCCTGACTCTCAAAGCAGTGGCGATTATCATGGAAAGTATCTTATAATCTTTGTTTTTATAGACTCTAGAAATTGTCATAGTCCTACAATCACACCCTTCCTTACACAATATTGTGCAGGCTTCAAATAAGCTCTTCAGTGTTCAGACTAGAGGTTTCCATGTAAGTATAAATAGAGCAATCATTAATATTTACTCAGAAGAAGTAAACTGGTAAAAATCTATTATTTGTCACACTCTGTATTCAGTTTAGATCTAAACTATGCAGAATTATTAACCTTTTCTATAGCAATATAAAGGTTCTATAGAAGAACCTTAATAAAAAAATTCCCAAACTAACCAAATGACTAAAATACTATTAAGAATTTCAAAAAATATAAGCTAAAGAGCCTAATTAATTGACCTATATTTATACTATGATGGTGATATTTTAAATTTGTTCATAACTCAAACTAACAACAAAGTGAATAGACAGAAAAAAGTCCACATATAACCATAGATGCTCACTTAATGAAAAT
>PVKE010023768.1:0-24370 GCA_004027555.1 Craseonycteris thonglongyai | reverse complement strand
ATGGGACTAAGTGTTTACGTGTGTACACGTGTGTGCATGTGTGTGTGTGAGTGCATTTTGATGTGTTTCTACCTGTCCCTTGCCCATTTAGGTTTCAATGTGTCCTCATCAACAAAATGAAGGTATTGGACTAAATTAGCCACTCTTAAAGAATAATCGGGGAACATCTGGGGATTTTCAAGACCCTTTCAGACAAAACTATTTTCATGATGACACTAAAGGTATTATTTTCCTTTTTCACTCTTATGCTCATCAGGGCACTGTGGGGTTTTCCAGAGGCTCTGTGACACGTGATGATGTCACCACTCTGAATGGGTGTGTATTCTTTAAAATTATTTTCAGTTTTAATCTGTTATAGTATATGTATCAATAGATATAATCAACATAAAATTGAATGGGGTCCTCAATAGTTTTGAGGAGTGAGAAGGGGTTCTGAGAGCAAAACGTTTGAGAATTCTTCCTCAGTGGTTTCTAACGGCTAGTGTTGCTGTTAAAACGTCTCATTTTTAAAAAACGATAGTAATGGTAGATGTTAAGTACTTTAAAAATTTTCCTGCTTCAGAAGCTAAGAATTGTGACCCTCTGTCAGTCCCTCCATTAAAAAGTCATTATACTACTGGCTCTGTGCATCCTTCTTATGATTCAGAGAAAGACGTTCCTTTCTATGTGTATTTTCATCACCCAAATGAGTCTTAGATGATCTACGAAACTGTCCTCATGCCCTCGGAGCGTTTATGTAGAGTTTGTACTTGGTTGAAAGCTTAATTAATGAGGATACACTTCTTCCTTTTATCAGTTCTCTAAGGTCACGTTCTACCGTTTTGCCTTTTCCTGGGCGTTCCTTGGTTTCTCACAGTGGGTTTCAAGTCAGATCATGAGACTTGAGCCAAAGGCTCACTCCTCAAACATTATTTTAAGGTGTCAGAAAGAATTGATCCATATGAATTCTCCCAGTAGGTGCTCCAAATCCTTACTGGCAAACTCCAAGGGAAAAAGTCCCGAATCAATCAGTAGCTCTCTTTGGAAGGCTATATGTCTTTGACAGATAACTTCTGGACAAGTTAGAAAACTGAAAGTTCAATTTTCAGTTGCGTGAATAAGGATTTTTATGCCCAATTTTTAAAACTGTAACTGGGATGATACCATTGAATACTTCCCAAACTGATTACATGATAAAATAGGATTATCATGCCCATTTAATCTATATAAAGCCTCTACCATTAAATGATAGATCAGCTATTTAATTACTCGCCCTGAAGAATGCTTTCCTTAGTCTGACTCCCTATTTCATTGGCTTTCCAATACATAGTACATTTCTCTTGACTTTTTTTTTTTAAGTACTTCTTTTTATTCTTCTCCATTACCTCATCTTTTTTCCTCCTTGTTGGCCTGAAGTGACAAGGGGCCTTGAATTCATGATGAAAGAAGATGTAATTGAGCTGAGTGAACTAACCACAGGAAAATCTGAGTTCAAACCCTGGCACCATCTCCCCTTCGTTCTCAAACTCTGGCGTTTCATCATTGGGACAATGCATATTGTTAGAATACTTTGTGGAGATGTTGCAAAGATTACTGAGTACATTTCCTTGGCCATCAGTATTCTAAAGAGCTGCGCAGGGGTAAACGTTTTTCCAAATGCACTCCACTTGAATGAAGGCACAAGCTGTGGACAGCAACTTTCTCCCAAAGTGCCAATCAAGTCAATAGCAGTAGAAACAAGGTGATTAGAAGTGTGCTGTTTTTCCCTTGTAGGAAGTTGTAATTAGCTCAATTTCTTTTGTGGGGAGTCTGAAGGACCTGTCTATTGCCTGGGAAGGAGAACCTGTTCTTCTTGCTGTGAAACGGACTTCATTCCGGTACAGCTTTCAAAGAGGTGAAAGGAGCAGGGCACAGGCCTCCGATCTGCCTGTCCATGCTGCTCTCTTACACTGACCCCTTGTCTTCTCATTGGCTGTCTGGGAAAGTAGTAGTCAATGGTTTTCAGTGCAGAATTCCTCTGTTCATGGCACCATTTGGTTATGCTCCCATGGAAGAACCTTCCTAATGGTGACATCTTTATAGAACTATTGACATTGGGGGTAGATAATTCTTTGCTTAGGGGTGGGAGGCTGTCCTGTGCATTGTAGGATGTTTAAGAGCAGCCCTGGCCTCTAACCATTAGCTGTAGCATTCCCTATCCTCAGTGGTGACAATGAAAAATGTCTCCAGACATTGCCAAATGTTCCTTGGAAGGCAAAAGCACCCTCACATGATCGCTGCTAGTCTACAGAGTCATCAAACGTCAGCATGTGAAGAACTTATTCCTATCATGTACTTCTTTTTTCCCCACCAAATTGTAACTTTTTGACCACTCATAGTACACTTGATCATTTTTGATAGAAAGCATCATTAGATAGCATTGAATTACAAGGTAGAAAGTCATTATTTTTTCAATCGTCTTTCAGGGGTTCTTTTTAATCAAGGAGAAAGTTCCTGTTTAGTCCTCGAGCATCTTTAACACGTCCCTCGTATTTGTATATGATTACAACCAAAGCAAATGAGGCCTTAGGTGCAGGGCCTTTGGCAGACATGATCTAGCTATTATTTAGTGACGCCGTTTTCTTTTTATGAAATTTAATTTGCATGGTTATCTTTTGTTTATCATAAGTGGCACTGGCTCTCCAATTGCCTAAATGATATAAATATTTCTTTTAATATGAATGTATTTGGTAACCACATTGGAAAACATTTAGCTATGATTCAATAATTCCACTCCTGGGTATTCACCCACAGAAACATGTATTAATATTTACCAAAAGGCATGTGAAGTATGTTCTGATAGCCTTGTTCATAACAGTCTCAAGTTGGGCATTATCCAAATACCCATCAACAAATACAGCACGTATGCTCACACAATGGAATTTATACAGCAATGTGAAGAATGACACAAGGCTACAACAATGTAGGTGAATCTCACCAATAAAATACTGAGAGAAAGAAGTCAGCCACCCTCCTTACAAAAAAAAAAAAAAAAAGAAAATAAAGAGTATATACTATGTGATTCCATGTATTTGAAGCTCAAAAGCAGACCAAATCAATCTTTTCATTTAGAAGATAGTAGTTGCCCTTATGAAACAATGACTGCATGGGCCATAAACAATTTTCTGGGGTGTTGGTAATATTCTGCTTCTTAATCTGGTGGCATAGGTGTGTTCTGTTTGTAAAAATTTATGCTAACATATCATTATGATTTAGATATGCGTATGTGTATATATTATACTAAACTTCAATAACATTCTGAAATTAAAATAAAAAGATAAGTAAAATAGTAGAATGTGAGAAAATATTAAGCAATTTTAAATAAATAATTATACAGATCATAGGTGAAATATAGAGCCCAATTCCACATGTGGTCTGTATATGACTGAGGGCGAAGAAGCCATTGTTTTGTATAACCCCACTGTGTGAGAGATGAGGATGTGCAGGGCCAGGAAAAGGAGGCGTCAGGCAGTGAGTCACTGGGGGCTCTGCGACGACAGCACCTTTGACACCCAGTCCAGTGCCTCTCGTAATGAGACAGGCACGCGGCACTTTCTCTACCACCAGGTCTCAGCCTTTAGTTCCGGGCACCCCTCATCACTGCCTCCTCATTCAGCCACCCGCCTTGGTCACGCCAGCACTTTGGAGCTGGCAGGTCTCAATGCTGATAAGATGTAGTTCCCGTCCTGTGTACAGTTTCTCCAGACCATTCAGGGAGGTACCTGGGCGTCTGACATACCGTAGGCACTGGACCCTCTGCCCCTGCCTGGGGCTGTCCCCTAATCATTCTCGATTGGTTGAAATGAATAAACAAAGCAAACTGGGTGGATGCCCAACCATACTTCTTATCGTAGCAGAAGTCCCGCTGATAATTTTTAAAACATGACATTGTTTAATAATTTCCAAGCATTTCCAGGTGTCATTGTTTAATATGAAAAGCAAAATGCACAACACTGAGACAGAAACAACAAAAATATGTCCTGTTTATCCTATAAGGCTGTCATTCAAGTGACACTCTCACTCTATGTGACAGTGTCTGTGAAAAGCCAAGTAGAGCTTATTGTTTCCTCTGTTAAGCGCAAACACTTGGCCTCTCCTAATGGACATTATATGGGCACATCTTAATATTAAACTTAAAATGGCAAGGCTAGTTTGCCTGCATAACATATTTTAAACATGGTCAGAGAAAACATGTTACAATTGCCTCATTTGTAGTAGTGTGATCCCAGGCTTAAAGTTTTACAAGAAGTTTTAAATTTTGTTGTAATGACTTTAAGAGATTAACAGCTACTGTGTCACTAGGATGATTATTTTAGAGCAAGCTTGTCCAACCTGCGGGTTGCATGCAGCCCAGAATGGCTTTGAATGTGGTTCAACACAAATTTGTAAAGTTTCTTAAAACATTATTAGATTTTTTTTTTTTTTTTTTTTTTTAGTTCATGCGTTATTGTTAGTGCTAGTGTATTTTATGTGTGGCCCAAGACAATTCTTCTTCCAGTGTGGCCCAGGGAAGCCACAAGGTTGGACACCCCTGTTCTGGATGGAAACATTTTTCTGTAGTTTCTCCCTTGATAAACAGTACTGCGCTCTGGGAATCCAGCCAGCTCTAGTGCTGACCTGGGCATTATGGAGATTTCAATGTGTACAATCTACAAAGTGATTCTCTATTGGTATTAGAAATTACGCAGATGACACCATAAGTGATTGAGCTAGTATTTCTTTTCAAATGCTACTAAATATCTTCACATACCAAATTAGAGTGAGGAAAATATTGATCTTGGGCTTGCATTACACTGAGATCTGGCTTCTTAAAGTGATTTTCAAGGCTGATACAGATGATTTTTTTTTATTTCATAGGCCAAAATTATGTCAACATTCAAGGCTTCATCACTGTCTTGTCAATGTGTTTGGTTACAATGAAAGGCCCTTGTTTTTACTTATATGTAGCCGTTTATGAGCCTCAAGAACAGAAAAAGCTACTAAGATGAGAAACTCTGTCACGCAGGGGCCCAACCTTTGCAAGTTTACAAGTTGTTGGATTTCATATGGCATGAGAGGAAGCCCTTTGGGCCGGAAGTTGACATGTCATTCTGTCGCCCTCAGCCTGACCTTCTCCAAACATCAGCTCAGACACAAAAGACACTGTGCTCCAAATGAGTTTTTACCTCCAGGCTGGTAACCCTATCACCTTCCTGAATGACACCTCCACTCCATCTACTCTTGTCAGGAAGGAAGCCTTTTAATGCTTTGAAGCTCAAAGCCAGCCATGTTCTTTGCAGTGACCTTGAGGGACTGCTCACCCCTTGAGACATGTCAACTATAGATTAATTTCTATTGTTTAGCCCAGAGAAACCTGTCAAGGAACTATGGATTCCTGTAAGCCTCCCTGATGGGCTAAGTCAGTTAAATTTACTTGCAGATGAATTTGCTTGTGATTGATATTTTCATGGGAATTTAGGCATTTAAAATTCTCTCAATTAGAAAAATAGTAGAAAATATCAGTAGAGATGAAGATACTTGCCTGCATGTAAAGACTGTAACATTATTACAAGAAAATAAAAAAAGTTAAACTGTTCTATTTTATTAACTAAACCAAGAGAAACAGAGCCAAAGACTAGGTTTGAGCGTTGACCTCAAACAGTTTCCTGTTATGAAAATGGGGAGGAGAGAAACAATCCAAATTCAACGAGAACCAACTTTGATTTAAATTAAGCTGCTGGGAGCTCTGAAAGAGTACTTTTCCCTTACCTTGTTTTCCATTAAAAAAAAAAAAATCATCTTTCTCACTGAGGCTGCATGAGAAATTGCCCAGAGATTGTTGAAAAAACTTGATACATTGGTGTCTGGGAGACAATTTCCTTTCGAGCAACAAAAGAGAAAGCCCAGGGGCCCATCCAGCATCTCCTTCAAGAACAGAGTTGCTGGGAGTCGAGTTTGGAGATGCTTTTTACAGCGCTGGGTCTTGGCATTGAACTGAAATAGAAGCTGGTCTTTGGGACTGTTCGAATACCTCCTCTCATGCTGGTCCTCTATGTTTCAGGGCCTCTGCAACCCTCAAGAAACTTCGGGTCTCTGTGTGTGTCTTTGTGGTCTTAATGGAGGTGAAATTCATAGCACAAAAAAATTAATCATTGAAAAGTGTGTAGTTCAGTGCTTTTTGTAGTATCTTCACAGTGCTGTGTAAATCATCACCTCTATCCAGTTCTAAAACATTCTAACTCTCCAAGGAAATCCCATATCTGTGAAGCAGTCACTCCCTTCTAGCCCCTAAACAACTACTAATCTGCTGGTTGTCCCTGCGGATTTGCCTATTTGGATGGAATCATGCAATGCATGACCTTTTGTGCTTGGCTTCTTTCACTCAGCATCATGGTTTCAAGGTTCATATGTGCTGCAGCATGTATTAGCACTTTGCTCCTTTCTACGGCTGAGTAATACTCCCTTGTATGAATATACACATTTGTTTGTCTATTCATCCACTGATGGACACTATGTTTGTCTCTACCTTTTAGCTACTGTGAATAGTGCTGCCATGAATGTTCGTGTATGAATGTTTGAATACCTGTTTTCAATTGTTATGACTACTCCTAGGAGCTGAAGTGCTGGATCATATGGTATCCTAAGTTTAACTTTTTGAGGAACTGCCAAACTGTTCCCCATAGTACACTCTCATTTACTTGTGTGCATATAAGTCACCTTCTCTCTTTCAACATCTTTTTGAACAGGACTCACGCAAAATCGATAAATCTTTAGGTAACCTGGTCATCTTAAATCTTTTCAGTGTGGAATGGAAGCAGCAGCTGTTATCTGTTCCATTTGGAAAATCTTTCTGGGAGGCCTGATACTATGGAAATTTGTTCAGCCTGCTTTGGGAATCACGCCGAACTCCAAGTCTGTCTCTGTCAGGGAGGATAGCTGTCGGATTTGGGAAGAATTAAATACAGCCGATGTTTATTGTGGTGTGGCCTTTTAAGGCCTGGATCTGAAATTGGACATCTGCCTCCTTCCCTCACATTTATGTAGAGCAGCAGGGCACTTTTAAATCAAAAGACCCAAGCTCAGGAGGCCACTGAAATCACTGAGATCACGGTGTTTTTGTGATGTCTCCCAGGTCACCTGCATCCTCCTCTTGTTCTACTTCACACATCTAGAAACTGGGTCCCTGCATCTTGCAAGATGGGGAGAAGCCGGGCAGGTGGACCTACAGAGGAAGGGAATTCTGGGCAGAGAAAATGACCCCTGGAAACAAAGACATTGCAAAGGGTGAGTGAGGGCAATGACTCTTGAGAAGGGGATGAAGCACTTCCAACATTCCCTGTGGGAAGTGGAAGAGTCAACTGAAAAACTGTTCAGAGGAAATCTCATATAAGACAGGGATTGCCTCACTTAAAATTTATCAGTTTTATTTTTGAATTTTCATCCAAAGTTAAAAGGAAAGCTCCTTTACTCTGTCAAAAAAAAAACAATAGACATCTCCAAACATCTACACATTACCCAATTCTTACATGGCTATATAGAAATTGGAGGTTTCAACATCTTGAAAAATCATTCAAACCATTATTTAAATGTTGAGACCATACTTATTTCTACTGTCTTTCTTGGAGACTTTTAGGTTTTCCAAAATAAGTAAGTAAGTAAGTAAGTAAGTAAGTAAGTAAATAAAAGTCATTCAGATATTTTCGTGAATGGCTTATGTTAGAAAGATGTCTCCAAGTGTCTCTTTACTGTTTGCAAATGATCATTGATACAATTATTCTGAGTCCCTGAGTGTTCCTCTGGGCTACAGTTTCTTGTTAAATGTGGACTTAACCGGGATGGCTCAGTGGGTTGAGCACTCACTTTGCAGAGCCGGGGCCCGAGGATTGAATCCCGGCCCCGGCCTGTGCGGAACCATGTGCTGAACTGGGAGCTCCCCCAGTTCAGTTCTCTCTCTGTCTCTGTATCTCTCTCTCTCGCTCTCTCTCTGTCAAAAACAATAAAAAAAAAATTAAAAAACAAAACAAAACAAAAAGAAAAAAAAATGTGGACTTAAAAAGGAGTTCATTTTCTCTGACTTTAAGTCATAATGATTTGTCCATTTATGCTCATTTATTGGGGAGACAATTCCCCCTTGGAAACACGCTTTTCAGTCTTAAACCCTCCCAGGGTTAGATTCTTCCTTCCTCCCTGGTGGCTATAAAAGGGCCCAGTTTGCTGCTGGGGGCTAAGGAGATTTTAGTTGACATTCTAAATAGTTAATCTGTGATCAAGGCAATTTGAACACAGTGCAGTGTCAAATCAAAGTCTCTATTTTTTTTCACTGATATATTTCAAAGCTATTTCCTTTTTTCTTTGTGGTAGAACATCTTCATTTGTAGTGATACATTCCGCTGTCTGTTCTTCTTTTTTATCCTTATGTAATTAAGTCTTTGAAAATCTTGCCTCTACATTTTTCTTATCATGGAATAATATTACTCATGGGACCAGGAAACGTAGTATCTCAGAAATCACTTGTTTGGCTTATCATCTAAAAATGGGAGCACTCATATTGAATCGTGTTTCCGGTAATTTGAATAGGCAGTGATGCTATAAGAAAGGGGTTGAAATGGAACAAATCTTCCTCCCAGTCTTCCAGGCCAGCCAATATAATAGTTTGTGACTTGTTCCCAAAGATGTACAAGGTTGAGCTACGGCAGGAGCGACACTGGAGACACGCTGTGGTGTGGATCACCAAAGATCCACTGCCGAGCTCCCTGGAAGAAATTCAGTGGAATCGTTTATGCAACCCTCCACACTCTTTTCTTAGCGATGCTCAAGATGCCATGGTAGACGATGGAAGAGAAAGGCTGAGAACTCTGGTCTCGGATCCTGCCCTGCATTATTCCATGTTTTAAATGTACTTAAGAGGTTGGTGGGATGTGAAGAGAAACCTCCCAGAGGAGAAGACAGACTCCCAGACACACCCTCTTTGAACTCCCTCGCAGGCTGCCAAGCCCGGCCTTCAGGTTTAGCTTGAGGTGGACGTCAGACAGTCTCCTTTTTATTTGAAGGGGGTCACGGTTTCTGTTTTGCTTTCCACACTTTTTTTCTGAAAGTGTGCCACGGCGTTACGGTCCCTTTCCCCAAAGTGAGTCAGACATGCTGACCATTAGAACACCAAAGTGGTGGTTCCCATAGCAGCCGGAACCACATGGAAGCAAACAATGAAATGCCAACGCTGTTCTAAAACCCAGTGGAGAACTGGGATCACTAGAGCAAAGCGAGAAGGGGGTGAAAACGCGGTGCCTTTCTGCAGCCGACTCTTCTTTTCCGAACTGGAGGAGCTATACCTCCCTCTCTGAGGGCGTCTTCACCAAGCGCGTATTAGAGCCACTCAGACTTTCCGTGGAAGGACGCTCTTAAGTTTCCTCTCGGACGCCTGGTTAGGGCTATGACGTTATATGGTGGACTCACAAACAAGACCCTTTTGTGGACTTTCAAAGTAAAGCCAGATGTTGGTTGCTGCTTCCACAGGGACTAAATGAGGTCTCAGGTAAACCAGATATACACATGATTATAAAATTGCATGGTCCGTTGAACTGAAGTCTGCCCTGGTGTAAGACCAGGATCTCCTTGGTACAACCTTAAAATGTTTCCTTTCTTTCTTTTTTAAAAGCATGTACCTGGAAATATTTTCAACTTATACTGAGTCATATTTGGGTGAAATCATTATGAGGAACTTGCCAGTTTTCGAAAATTTACCTTTGGAACAAGGACACAGAAGAAATACATGTTCTTAGAAATATGACCCAAAAAGGTTTTCTTGAGCCTTGGTAAATAAGGCCAAGAAAACATTAACTAGGAGACAAAAGGAAAATTTCTGAATTGATATATTTGCATGAACAATAGGCAGATAGTATAGCTTCGTGGTTAAGAGCGTATACTCTGGAGTTAGGTAGATCTAAGTCTTTTTTGTGACCTTAACATCTCTAAGCATTGACTGCCACCCCTTATGAGGGAGACTGTAGTGAGAGCGATCTTAGTTCCCATTTGTTGAGCATTTCCCTTGTGATAGGCACTGTGTAAGGTTTTATCCTCATTTGATCCTCAGCACAACCTCATGAGGTAGGTGCTATTACTGCGTGGTTACAAATCAGGGAACTCAGGTAGAAATAGTTTAAATTGCCCAAGTACCTCACAGAATTGACCTGCGGATTAAGTAGTAACTTCAGTGTCTGATATATATTAGCACCTAATAGATGATTCCTATGATGGGATGGAATACAGCAGTCCCCTTTTATGTGTTGAGGGACACATTCCGAGACCCCCAGTGGATGCCTGAAACGTTAGGTTGTACAGAACACTATATATACTATGTTTTTCCTGTACATATATACCTATGATAAAGTTTACTTTATAAATCTAGCATAGTAAGATTAACAACAATAAAATAGAACACTTCTAATGATAGTCTGTAATAAAGCTATGGTCTCTCTTCTCTCTCCCTCCTTCTCTCTCAAAATATCTTATTTCCCTGTACTCACCCTTCTTCTTGTGATGTATTGGTGGAACCAAGACATCAAGATGGCTGCAACCCACCCTTTGTGATCATGTTGCCAGAATATGAGCCCATCATTTCTGGTGTTGTTTTTGAGAGCACATGGGGTCTTCACTTGGTACACTACTCCTGACCCTGCAGCACTGCCACAGAAAAACCAGAGTTCATCTGTCCTTCTGGATTTTATGCCATTTTTGCACTTTAATGAAAGTTTGTCCTACTGGGCATCTTCTTTCAGAAAACCTCAGTTGCATCTCAACTGAAGACTTGCTTTGGATGGTCTCCTTTCTCCTTAAGCAACTTCTTCAACTCTGCCAGAAATGTAGCAGCAGTTTCTTCGTTGGCAGAGGAAGCCTCTCCAGGAATTCCCATATTTTTTCAGCCCACACCTATTCCTGAGTCTGTGTAACCATCCTCACTTGTAATAAACAGCTTGGGGTCACTCTTTCCAGAGGATCCATTGCCGAAATCTTTGTACAGGCCCCGTGCTTTCTGGTGTAACACTTTTTCTGTTCACATCTGCCACCCATGAACTGAGGGCCTTTTCTATCTTAACTAAGTGCTTAACACACACTGTGGCTGTAACTTTTTCACTGTGAGGTGTGACAGCAACACTAGTGTGGGTTTTGCTTCCTTTCTCCACAATTTCACAGACAGAAGGCTTGCTTGTTCTTACCAGAGATCTCACATATAATATTTTTTTCTTTAAGTCAAGAACTTTCACCTTTTTAGTTCAAGGAAGAACCTCTGGCTTTTTTGTTGGCACGTCCAAATTGGCAGCGTCACGACTCTCACTTTGGGGACATTGTGAAGTAAAGAGAGGGTGACTTGAACACAAGCCTGACGACACCACAACACGCAGTCTGATAACCAAGATGTAACAGGGCATGAGTGTTTAAGTGTGGAGACGCTACACAAAGGGATGAGCCACATCCCAGGCAGAACGAAGCAGACATCACAAGATTTCATCACACTGCTCAGAGGGCGAGTGTTTTAAAACTTATGGATTGCTTATTTCTGGAATTTTCCATTTAATATGTCTGGACCAAGGTTGATCAGGGGTAAATAAAATCTCAAAAACTGAAATCATGAATAACAGAGGACTACTGTATGCTGTATAATATGTATCACTTAAAACTACCTGTTTTATTTTGAAATGCATTTTTCAAAACATTTTTTCTCCAGCTTCATTGAAGTATAATCAATATACAAAAAACTGCACAAAAATTACTGTACACAATTGGTGATTTTGGATATATGTATGTACTTGTGTTACCATCCCGCAACGAAATAAGAAACATATCTAGCATCTCCAAAAGCTTCCTGTCCTTTTGTTGGTTTTTTTGTTTTCTTTTGTTTTGGGTGGTACAAACACTTGACATTAGATCTGCCTCTCTTACAAAATTTTTAGTCACAATACCTTATTATCAGGATTATAATATTGTATTATAATACCGGTACCTTATTATTAACTATGGGCACTATGTTGTAAGCAGATCTCTGGAACTTACTCTTCATATAACTAACTTTATACCCATTTTTCAAATGTCAAATTTTAAATCCCAGAAACTGATCTTTCCCCTCTACAAGAAATAAACACTAGGTTCTTAAAAGAAAGATTTTCTTTTGTTACTTTTTCTCTACCTAGAGTCACCATTAAATGTCAAGGGGTAGTTTCACTTTTAAAAAGCTGTTTTAAGTTTTATGCTACTCTAAAATTGGTCATTTCGTATCCAAACTTTTTATATTCTTAAAAATGGTTTTGGGTGGGCATTTAACCATTGTTTTATAAAGACTTTCTTATGTAGCATGAGGAGAGTATAGAACAAAATTTCTTTAGGGAGAATTTTTCCCAATGAAAAAGAAAAGACTAAAAATAAATCTGAACAATCCAAATATCCATAAGCACTTTAAAAGCAAATATTAGAATCCCTATATTTCTGCACATACAGAGATATACTCGTACATACAAGTTTTCTTGAAGGTTGGACAAGAGTCCAGCTTTGACAGTTTTTGCAATGATGAGAAAAAAATGCATATGGAGCCACGATACTATAATGAAAACTCTCATAAGCCTGTTTAATGCCAGATAAAATAAAAGTGAGTTGATTGGGAAGAAATTCCTAATAATGCCAGTGTCATCAAGAAATAGGTTTAATAAGGGCTGAAGCAGATGTTCATGGGTGTATTACGTAAGTAATCATCTGTCCTTCATTTTGGGGCTGTGGCCCGTCACAGTGAGGATGAACTTGCATCGAACTCCTTCACACAGTCTCATCCGGGTCACCTCCCGATGAGGGCTCAGGAATTTACGGACGATGGGTGGGCTTTGGGCACAATCCAGGACACGAACTGGGGGCATGGCTCACTGGTCCAAACCCTGTCCTGGTATGCTGGCGTGGGGGTCCTCACCAAGTGAGTTCCCACAGGAAATCGACAGCTTCAACACAACTTTATTTCCAGAGTTCCAAATGACGTGGTATTTACCTTTACGAAACTCATACTTCTAAAAAGATAGCCCTGTTAGGGCTGACACCCAGCAAGAACGTACTGGGTAACCAATGTTTCTTCTGAATGTGGTGTCCACAATATTTTGAATACCACTCTGAGTGGTATGTTAGTGCAACATACCTATTTAAAGTTTGAAAGCATGTTAAATTTTTAGAAGATCAATGCAAAAATCAGACGTTCCGAATTTAATGTCTAAAATTGGCCTTGCTCAATCCACTTAAATGAGATTTTTCATTTTTTGCTTTGCAGATGAATCGCTTTCCAGAGTTTCCAGTTGAATGTCGATACATGATTCTTACATAAAGGCATAGGCTTTCACTGTCAAAGAAATGATTTAAGGTAACCTTCTGTGACTACAGGATCTACCTGCTTAAGCCAATCACCAAGTTTAGGGCAATTCCAGACTTCACAGCAGTTTCAAAGTATACATTTAGACATCACAGTTTTGAAAAACCTCCAATACATTTGCCAAATGCCTTTCCCCACCACCTTTTAATATTTGAACAGATTTAAGGGAAATGTAATCCACATGTTTCTGACTCATTTACACTTAAATCATAAATGTATTATTTTCTAAGAGCCATTTAATATGCAACAGCTTTTGTCACTTGCAAAATATATATTTTTAGACCTTTTCCCCTTAAAAACAACAACAAAATCATCTTTGAGCAAACTAACATAGAAAATAGGTACAATTCGAGTTCCGAGTTGCTGTTTGTGAGCATATCTTGATCTTGGCAAGGTGTAACCTTTATGTGTTCCCATTTGCTATGTTAACTTCAGAAGTATGACGAGTTCTCATTCTTTTACTATATAATTATTAACTTTAGGGCCATAGTGGTTCCTGTTAATTCATCTCACACGCTGAATATCCTCTGGAGACCTTTATTTTTTAAGTATCTTTAAGCTTAGGTCATTTGGGGCTTAAAGAGTAAAAGAAATGGGGTGAGGTATAATTTTGCTGTTTTGGGAATGTGAATAATTTTTCAGCAAATAATTTCTTTAAAGGCATATACACCGTATGATCCATATCCAGCTCTGAATTATTTTTCCTGCATTTTGAAAACAAATAAATTAAATTCCAGACAGCACAATCATTCTAGGAAAATCTTCCAAGGAGGCCAACAGACATTAATGCAGTCCTTGAATTTAAGGGGATTTGAATCAGAATCTGCTGTTTCCAACACACTCATGAATAAAAAGGTTTGAAGGGCTGGGAACCCCAGAAACACTAGTATTACACATGTATGACAGCCAAAAGTTTTTATTTTTTTAGCAAATATTATTTTTTCACTTTCTCCAAGAAGTTCATCTTGTTTAACGTATTTCGGTAATGGCCATAGATATGTTTCTATTTCTCACTGAAAATATTTCTATTAATTGCTTCCATGTGTCGGTATCCATGCTGATGTAAAGTGTCTTTGCTCTGGAGCACCCAGTTATTTACGTTGACATGACACTTAAAGTGTCCTGGCTTTTCCTTACATTTATTTAATAGCTTCATACACTCGATGTAGTACAATTGCTCTCAGACTTATAGATCTATCTTGAGAAATAAAATGGAACCTAAGAATCTTCCAAAAAATAATTACTGTTGGCCCCATGAGCTATTTCACGCATCTGTATGTGATCTGGCATCCTATCTTCCAAAATGAGGTATAACTAACACGTGGCAAGAATGACTAGGCTCCATTAAGCTATTTAATTCAAGATTTTAAAGTTTACTTTTTATTAAAAAGCAACCTATACACATTCGTATGCACCCATGAAGGTTATTTTTACTAAGAGGTATATCAGACGTTATTAGAGGATAAAACAGTTCAGACTGTGTCTACATGATAAACACAACATAGTTTTACAGTATATGAGCCTGCAGCAATTCATGGTAGATGCAACATGAAAAGCATGATCAAAGGAACGGTTGGTGTGGGCTGCCTTGTCTTTGCAGAAAAATGATTTGTTGGTCCCACCCAGGAGCCATTTAACCAGCCCAACCACTTGACAGATGCAGCTCAGGACTTTCTATTCTTCTACTTTTTTTCAAAGATTTATTTTATTGATTTTTGACAGAGAGAAACAGAGACAGAGAGAGACAGAGAGAAGGGGGAGGGCCCAGAGCAGTCTCCATAGTTGACATTAGTTTTCCATATAGTTCACTCCACAGGTGGGCACAGGGCTGCGCAGGGCAGGAACTGGGCCGGGAGCCTCCCACATAGGTCCCGGCAAGAACTGAACTGGTGGCACACCCCAGTTCAGCATGGGGGTCCGCATGGGCAGGGGCTGGGATTCGATCCTCGGTCCCCGAGGCTTCAAAGCGAGCGCTTAACCCACTGAGCCATCCCAGCTTTCCCATATTCTTCTACTTTTTTGCCACTTGTTTCAGTGTCATCTCTCAACCTTCCCTACTACATTTAAGACATCTTACCACTTCTATAGCTCCCTCAACATTAGGTTGGGATTTATCTTTACATAGAGAGGACAGGGAATCAACATTGTTTAAGAACTCACAGAGATTAAGAAGACATTTTTTCTCAATTTCCATGATTGATCCAAGTGAGAGAACATAGGAAACTTTCAGTGGTCAATAAAATCCTAGGATCAGAAGGCCGTACATACTTAAAAATGCTTTGGAGAACCAACTGCTCAGTGCTGATCTGTGTAGTGTAATTTACCACCATGGGTTGGGAGTTTCAAGGAGACACACACAAAAGGTTTAGTCAACTTCTTAACTGGCCACAGTGTTTAAATATGAACAGCGCATGTCTAAGAAACACACATGAATATGAGCAGTGCCAGGAATTGCCAATTCTATAATTAAATCCATGTTGTAGACCCCTGCTCTTGTCTTAGGAATCAGAATTGCTGCTTTGATTGCTACTTCAAGCCAGGGAAACAGTACATACATTTTGGCAGAATTGGACAGTGCAGACAGTTTCCAAACAAAGGCCAACCTTTTTCTTTCTTTCAAGATTTGATTTTATTGCTTCAGAGGAGAGAGAGAGAGACAGAGAGAGAGAGAGAGAGAAAGAAGAGAAGAGGGCCAGAGAAGTCTCCACAGTTGTATATCATTAGTTGTGTCATGGTTTCATTCCACATAGGTGGATGTGGGCCATGAAAGTTAGGAACTGAACCAGGGGCCTCCCACATGGGAGGTGAGAACCTTCGCCACTGTTATCAGTTGCACCGCAGTACAGTGTATGGGTTTGTGTGGGCGGGGACTGGGAATCAAACCTTGGACCTTGTGAAGGTGAGACAAGAGCTAAACTTCTGAGCTACCCCAGCATCCCCAAAGCCAATCTCCTTAGTGTTGACATGCCAAAGGCTTTGGTCTTAAGAACCCATGGTCAAACGTTCAGAAAATTTATGTTCTGGAATCCTGACTCTGCCATTGGCTTGATATACAGCCTAGGGCATGTCACTTGGATAACAAAGGATCATGAAAAGGAAATATTGTCTGTCTGCACAGTGTAAATGGATTAGAAAATATGAATGAAATTTTCTTTAACATGTATCTGGAAAAATAAAAGCAAAAAGAATATTAACATGAAATACAGGAAAAGATATTTGCTGAATTAGGCAGTATGGTTTAAAAGTAGGAAGTTTTAGAAATGACACCAAAAAAAAAAAACCAAAAAAAAACGTTAAACTAACTCTCACTTATATGACAAAATTAATTTTTGCTCATGTGGCAGTTCCTGGTGACGTACACCACTCCCCCACACAGTGAATTTTTGGTGAGGAATTGCTGGAGACTGACCAAGAGTCAAAGCTCATCAGATGGAACATTCAGGGACCACACCTTCCCTTTGGGAGGGTGAATGTTCTAGGATAGCTCATATCACCTCACACAGGGGCAGCCTCACACACACCTGCCGTGAGAGACATGGTTACAGGATTGGCTGATATTCCTGCTTATGGTTCCTATGGGAAAGAAAAGGTTTCTGATGTTGACTCTAATGAACTAACAAACCAGACCTCCTGGCATTGTTTGAATATGGTAACAAATAGAGTTAGAGTCCCGGGAACATAATGAATCTGAGAATGGGAAGCAGTGCAATATAATGGGAAAAAACCATGGGATCAAGAGGTGAAAAGCTAGACTTTGCTCCTTACTGCATGGCCTTGGAATGGGTACTAAAATTCACTGAGCTTTTGGTTCCTTGATTTTAAAATGGAAATGATATCATTGTCTTGTGGGATGATTCAAGTCCTCTGTATATAAATAAAGCAGTGTGCAATTACCAAGCATCATTGTTAGTTATTGTTTCAACAAATATCTAGTGAGAATCTCTTATAAACCAACCAAGCATTATTAAGATGCTCTCTACCATAGGAAGATGTGTAGGTTCCCACCTTCAAAGAACTGAAAGGCACTCTAGTGGGGATTGTAAGTGAGAAAATAGAATACAATAGAAAAGACACAAAGAAAGTGCGGGCTAATGCAGTTAGGGTGGGAAAGCTTGGAGGGTGAAGAGAGGAAAGGGGTGTGTATTAGCCAGGGCCTAGTCACTTCACAAGTATTTCTTGAGAGCCTACTACTAGGTGCTAGACTCTCTTGGGTGTTGAGGTCTACTGGTAAATAAAACCCAAGATCCGTGCTCCCAGAGAGCTCACAGCCTATGAAGTGAGACGACGAGCACAGACGACAATTTAGAGGGCAAAAGTGCCAGGGGCGCAATGCGTTAAAGGTGGCCAGAGAAGGACTCGTTGAGGAGAGAACAGAGAGAAGACTCATTGGAGGTAGGCGACCAGCTTTGCGGCCATTTGGGAAACAGCATTCCAGGAAGTGGCTTCAGACAGCACGGAGACCTAAGGAGGAAGCATGCCTGCACAGCCTAAGGACAGCTAGGAGGCCCGGATCAGGGGGGTGGACAGGATCCTTGGAGAGGAGTGGCAGGCGAGGTCTGAGAGCTCAGGACACCTTACCGGACAAGCAGGGGACTTGCTTGAGTAAGGTGTCAAGTTTTGAGTACACGAAACCATGACTTGTCTTTGAAAAGGACTACTCTGGCTAGCTAATCATCTTTTTAATATAGAGGAACTGAGCTTCCCGAGGGGACAGAGGGCAGTGAGAGGAGGAGAGAAATCCGACAGGGAGGCGTTTCCAGCAAAGGGATGGGCGCCAACGGACTTGGTGCAGGGTCGTTCCCTACGTGTTTGCACAGGCTGTTCTGTTGCTCTGCTACGGACTGCTAACACCTCTCCAAACCCTCAGTGAAGCCAGACACTTCCCTCCACCCTCCGACAGCTCAGTGGGGAACAAGGAATGACACCTTGCTCTACAGTCCCTCCCTCCACTATTGGGGTGTAGGACATAAACAACAGTGAGCAAAGAGTGAAACCAAGAACTAGCTGTAGAGGGAGGTGGCCCTCTGACAGGTTCTATCATAACCACAAGTGACAGCATCTCAGGGGCCAAGAGAACACCACACGAGGGTCCAGGCAGAAGGGCTGGCCGTACTCAGACCTGGACATGATGACAAACACAGTAACAGGGGAACCCATGGTGGGTCACAGTATGGGGAGTGGAGACTGAGGGGAAGTGGGAGGAAAGAGATGAATGTGCTTTGAGTTTGTACTCTACCTTCCTGGCCAAATGGAGCCATTGACAAGATTGAGCAGGGGTCTGACAATCACTTAGAAAACTCATTCTGGCTAAAAAACAGTATATTATTGAAGTTTGAGATCAATAGAAGCATCACAGACCTTAGAAGGCAACCCAGCATTATTCTTGCAGGGTCTCACGGGGGAGGCCGCTACTTAACCAAAACTGACATTTTTAATGTACTGTTAATTCTGATAATTATAAAGCAGAACAAGGCAAATGGTGCTGCATGAGTTATTTTAATGGCAAAAAGGCTTGGAAAACCAATGCATGCTTCCTCACTGTGATCTTTTATGGCTAAAAGAATGGTCTAGTACCAGTTTTTGCCACTTTATTAATCTTTAACACTACAACTCAGATCTACCAAATTATCAAGTGTACTCTAGGTGGTAATAAATGTAAATTATTCCATCTTCTTCTAGGTCATCTTTGCAAGTGAGACAAATTAATTCTCAATACATTCCTGAGACACCCTAATATGACAGTGACTCTGAACAAATTGCTATCATCACTTGGTGACACATTTTCTTTCATTTCAAATCAAATATTGTATCAAAGCAGCCATTCTTTTAAATCAATTCAAGACCCATTCCTGTACCACTTGGTTCCTATAAACCCTATGAGCCTCACTAATATTTCTTTAACTATGGCACCTGGAAGGAGCTATTATAGAATTCGTTATGGTGGCCAGAAAGGGAAGGAACAGGAAAGAGAGACCACTTGAGGTGTGGGCTGAGAAAAGATCAAGTAGCAAACGAGGTCCATTAATCTACAAAGGAGATTTTTCTCCGGGTAGAGAGAGAATTCAATTTGGCCTGAGCAGGGAGAATGGCTTTTTCTATGATCGTTATTACATCTGATTGTGCTGCTATTCTTCACAGCCCACACATTCATTTTTTCCACTGGAAAAAATATATTTATCCCACCAGCCGTTCCCTGGCACATGACTAATACATAATAGATGGAAACAATAACTCCATTTGGTACAATTTATTTTAGGGGGTCAAGGCACATTTTTATTGCTTGCTGTCGAGAACCTTGTGTTTGGAGCGTATTCAGGTGTCTATTTATCAAGAGACAGGTACTGATATTGGCAGAAGAGGGAGACCAACAGGAACTAATCAATTCCGACCTCGTGGTTTCTCTAGGGCTCTTCAACTGCCAATGCACAGGCGGTATTCAATTTTCTGAGAGCCAAGGAAACCGCAAGGCAGTAAAGCCCACTTTCCTCTCGCAGGTATACATCCTGTAGAGGACAGATTTCCCCGGTGTGGGGTGCACTGTGACACTCGGTGGTGAGCAGGAGGTGGGGGCTGGCCCAGGCCCTCAGAAGGCCTGGCACCATTGACGGTGCAGCCAGCTGTCTGGCATCACATTACTTGCAAAACAACCCTTCATTTTTCACTCCCCTAAAGCTGGAGGGCGGTAATTCCTGGGCTCATTACCCTTGTCTGTAAAATACAGGAATGTGAGAATGTGCTGGAGCAGGTTTCAAAGCCGGCGGACGCTGTGGTCTTGATATCTACTTGGGTGCCCGGCTTTGCGAGGCATAAAACCGTCGCCTGTGCGCTGTGTGGGCATCGTGCTGGATAAGCACATTCCTGCTGCCAAAACTTGGTGGGCCTGGAGTGACCAGACCATTACACTGCCTGTCATTAAAACTCCGATTACACAGAAATGTGTGTAGGCCACATATTGTACAGTGAAAAAAAGCAGGCTATAAATACATATAAATGTATTTTATGTAGCATGTTCATAGCGGAAAATCTGGAAAGCTACACGCCAGCGATGTTACAAATAGTTCCTCTGCAGAGTGAGGCCTGGGGTCATTTTTCATGTGTTTATTGCCTGTACTTTCTACTATTTTAAGACAGTAGACTCTGGGCTCAAGTTCTGCCTCCAACACTCAATAGCTGGGTGATTTTGCATGTTTTTTAACTCCTCTAAATTTCAACTTCTTCACTTGTACAAATGGAAATAAAAATAGTATCCACTATTAAATGAATGTAAATGAGGTTGGAGATATAAAAGTCTTAGGGCTTGGCTCATAGTAAGCACTCAATGAATGTTAGTTGTTCCTCACGTGGTACTATTATGTTAGTGCTGTGGTTGCTATTGATGCAGTATATACATAGATATTGGTCGAGACTAATAGAGACCTTCCCTGAGACTTGTGATCACCTGCTCTTCTGTGGGTGCCACTCAGAGACCACATGGGTCAGGGTTGCCCCAGTAGCACTCCCCAACAAAGGTAGGTTTCAAGCCCACCCACACCACTCACCAAACTGGCTTGGTCCACACTTTATCTAAGACAATCGTAGCATCACAATTTTGCTTTAACTACAAAGAAAATAACCTGCAGACCTTGGCTGCTCTCCACGATCCTTTGAGCTCTCTTAAATCACAAGGGCAACTCAATCAAGAGTCCTGTGGGGGAATTCCAGAGTAAACATCTCCCTGTGAGGAGCGAGTCCTTCATCTTTATGAAACAAGGGGAATAGTGTCTCATGCATGATTCCTGCAAGCTCAAAGACCCTGAAAAAATCAGGCACCAGGTGAGAACTGCACACTTGGAAACTATGTTTTGTTAGGATGCTGGAAAACAACAGGGTGTTCCATGATGGGAACAGTTCTTGCAGACACTGTCATTGGGTACAGAAACCTCATCCTCAGCTTCTCTCTGGAACGGACTCTTAGATGAGATGACTCTGCCGATCGCCTATTTAAAACCAAATTACAGTGGAAAAGCCCATATTCTTTAGACGAGGCTGCCTAGACCTGACTTAGATGATCTCAAATACTGTGCCACTCCCTTGCCCAAGCTTCCCTGTCCGGAGTGACTGTCCTCCGGGCAGGTGCCTTTGGGATCCACTGAGGCCACACAGAGGCTGAGCTGTTCTGTGGGCAAGGTTTCAGCATCCCCCATGAGGGAGGGCACAGGGCTTGAAGGCTGAGGGGGAGAGTTCAGACTTTGATGGAGTGGTCTCAGGGTGCACCTGGGCCAGCTGTGGAGGAGACTGAGCTCCCCAAAGTGAAGGGGATCCTCTATCTGTGGATGTCACTCAGCTCCATCTATTTAACTCTCAAGTCCTTAGCTTTGGCAGGACGGGCCAAAAGCCTCATTCGTTGCCTCTAGGACTTCATTGAGGGAAGCCCCACATCAATGATTATAAGAAGTAGAGGGTGGCATCATAAAACAAATGAGGTTAGAAAAATATTTTATAGGGAGAATTTCTACAATAAATGAAGCAGTTATATCAAGTAATCCAACATGAAGTCTCTCTCTCTTTTTCCTCTTTTTCTCTCTTCTCTCTCTGTCTCAGAGAATTGGGATAACATCAGAAGTAAAAAAAAAAAAAAGTTATGACACCGGATTTAAAAACAAGTCCCAAGCAACTGAATTTTGATTTAAAAGTTGAAAGAATATGAAAAGATATAAAAACCAGAGTGATTGTTTCTGTTTGCAGATTTTAGTCACCAATTCTATCATTCTGAACTTTACCATATAGGTCTATAACTAAACTCCCAATCTTGCTTTTCTTCATTCTTTGCCCTTGATTATAAAAACGTCTTAGAACACTGAGAGACTGTTTTGATCAGAGAGATTTAATCAGAAAGCAAGACTTTGTGACAGAGGATTTCAGTCCCCTGCTCGTGGAGGGTGGCCCAGCTCCCTTCCTCCTTTCATTCCCTCATGCATTCAGGCATTTTTTTCATTCTTATCCACACATTCATTCCCCTACTAAAGTGTAGATGCTGCATTGCATTCCCAAACCATGGCGCTCCCCTCCCTTAAAACATCCTCTTCTACGTGATCTCTGTTAATGACATTGTCGCCCTCCACTTCCGTTTCCTCACTTGCCACTCCTTGCCCACCACCATGACAAACGTCCTGGAAAATCTCAGCACTGATTGGATGATAGCCTTCACCCCATCAGAGATCTTCTAATTTCACTTTGAATTCCTCACATGAGGCAGTGTGTAATAAAAGTAGAGTGAATGGACAAATGAATGAATGAATGATTCGCCCTCCACTTTCTCTCTCATTCATATCCTCTACCACTGGGGTCGTGATTCAAGGCTGAGAGCCCTCGGAGTACACCGTGGAGGGCACCGCTCCTATTTTCTGCATCCCATCCCTTCCCGGCACTCCCTTCTCATGGTTCTCATCTCCGCACTCCTCGGGAAGACTACAGGCCCTAACTTGGCACTCAAAGCCCTCCACATTTTGGCTCTGACTTAACTCTTTAGTCCTCTCTCCTACTACCCTCTCCTGAAATCCATTTTAGCCAGCCCTGATCACAAACATTGCCTTGCCAGTTTCTAAATTTTTCTTTCTGGAATGTTCCTGTCTATATGCCCATGTATACCCCATCTCATCTCATTGAAATACTACCCACTTTGAAGGCTCATTTGTACTGAGCACATTTTTTTTAGAGCATTCATCACGTTCTTTTTTACATTTTGGACTCTGCTAGGTGACAGTCTCTGATGGGGAGAATGTGTCTCATTTGTCTTCCTCCCATAATGGCTAGCAAGTGCCTTACACATTTGGGGCACCCAATAAATGATTTTAATTGAACTGAGTTAAACACAGAAATACAGTATAATCTTCACCCTTAAAAGAAGCAGGGAAAACAATACACGAAAGAACATGATAGAGTGAGAGTCGTCAGCTTTTGCCCTGGAGATAACTTATTACCAAACCAGCAAATGCAGATTTATACCACATACCTTCAAAGTCTCTTATGTGCCTGACACGAGAGTGTATTAATCTCTCTGCTCTCATACCACCGGTTCAATCAGGGCATTAGACACACATGCAGTTTCGCATCTTCAATTATAGTGAATTTAGAGAGTTCTTCTCAATCCAGCATTTCAAACACGAAGAAGTGGAATGAAGCCCAAGGAAGTTAATCATGTCCTTGTACATTAATTATGTACAATCACCTTGAACCTTTATCACCCTATGAAGTGGGCAGTTATTAGTCCACATTTCATAGGTGGAGAAGCTAAGGTTGGGAGAGATTGAATAATTTGCCCAAGTTACTTAAAGCAAGGAGTGGGCAGAATCAGGGTTAAAATCCATATTGTCTGGCCCAACAATAGTGTTTATTATGTAGGTAAAACTATGTTAATATAATCCTTCAATGAGTTAGAAATAGGTACGAGATGACAACTCCAAATTTCTGACATCTCTTCCACAACTCATTCAGATTCTGCTAGTGTAATAAATTTGCCAAGATTGTAAGTGCTTAGCAAAAGCAAATGAAAAGCGAATACAATTTGTTTACTTCATATCTCCAAGTAGTGGGCTCCTCTTTATCAGTTCTAATGTTTTTTGTGCTTTTATACATGTTTGAAATTGAAGGTAAAAGTCTGTGCCAAAAAATAAAATAAATAAAAATAAAATAAAATTTATTATTCTCTAACACCAGACAATCATTCTCTATGGAAGGACCATGCCTAAAGTTCCTTGACAGACTTTATTTTACCAAAAATATTTTTTTCAAAATAAGTTTCTACTGAGCCTCATCTAACAACACAATTTTACATTTCAGTAATGAATTTTCAGACAAATGCATCAGGAAGAAGGGGGAAAAGATCAGCCTGGTTTGAGGAGGTGGGGGTGGGGGCGGGGTGCAGTCTTACTCCTTTCACAGGCGTAGGCTGCCCTCTGCTGTGAAAACGATGCTTGACAACCCCTTGTCTGCTTCAGC
>PVKE010023767.1:0-24367 GCA_004027555.1 Craseonycteris thonglongyai | reverse complement strand
GTTGAAAGCTTGGAGTGGAGGATGCCAGCTTGACTAGAAAGCAGTTGCAGAGATGGTTGGAGCATCATCTACAGCCACTGTGAATATCCTCCATCCGCATCTAAGGACGTCCCCAGTCCGTGCAGGATGGGTACCGAGAACGCTCACGCCGCTTCTAAAACAGCGCGTCGAGTGTTCACGACAGCGTTTGGACCTCCGCAGACACAACAAAGATGAAGTTCTAAACCGGGTTGTCACTGGAGGTGACACTTGGGTTCATCATGATGAGCCTGAGTCACAAGCAGGAGTCCCTGCAGTGGCATGAAAAGGACACGCCACCCCTAAGACCTTCAAGGTGTCGCAATCGGCTGGAAACATCATGGCTACTGTTCCTAGGGATAAGGAGGGAATCCTGCCGGTCGATGACAAGGACAAGGGTGTCACAGGAACTGGAGAGTACGATGCCAGTCTGCTGAAATGGTTAAAAGAATCTGTGAAGGAGGGAAGCCGAGGAAAACGGATCAAAGCGATGCTGCTTTTGCACAACAACACGCCCGTGCACAAAAGCCATGTGCTGGCTGCTCCTCACGACTGTGGCTTCCAGACGCTAAACCACCCTCCCTGCAGTCCAGCCCTGGCTCCGCCTGGTTATTATTTGTTCCCAAGTATGAAAAAAAAAAAGCTTCAATGGAAGAAATTTATAGATGATAAAAAAGTTAAAGCTGCAATTTGAGCAAAAACAAAAACTTATTGAAAGATCTGAAAAGTGTATTAGGGTTAAAGGTGAATATATTGGAAAGGAAAGATAATAAAGGCTATTTTTTTTTACGCTTCTTCCCCTTCATTCTGCAGGTTTCTTGACCACCCTGTGCATTCTCTCTCCAGATTCTGGTGGGTGATCGGGTGCAGCTGGGCTGCAGGAATGTAGTGTCTGCGGGGCCGTGTCATCGGTGAACTTGACTGGGACTTGACCCCCAGCGTGACTCCCTGTCGTGGCTGCTGGTGGCACTGGCTATTGGCTGTCAGCTCAGCTGGCTGTGGATTAGGATGGCTCTGTTCTGACCACATGGCAGCTGGCTCCCAAGAGAGCCATGCTAAGAGGGAAGGGGATGCCACAGACGTCTTGGAACGTGTAGACCCCTCCCAGACTTAGAGGTTACCCACCGTTACGTCTGCCACATTCTATTGGTCAGAACAGACCACAGGGCCAGCCCAGATTCGTCAGGGGCATGGGAAATTCAGTGCACCCTTTGACAGGAGAAATAGCAAGGTATTAGCAGCCAGTGTTAACTCATTGCAGAGCCAAAGCAATGGCCAGGTGTGCGGGTCCCTGATAAGCTGACGTGACGCAGGGACAAGCTGGAATGCCTTGAGGGACGTTTGGTCTGCTTGACATCTCCTTCCAGCAGCCCCACAAATACCAGCTACTGAGAACAGAATTCGTGATAAAGACCAGGCAGCAGAGAGTCAAAGTGTGTCCCAGCCGGGATGTGAGAGCCACGTTCTGAGGTGCAGATAAGAAGAACCGTGCGTCTCCGGAGCCCAGCCGTAGGCGAGTGTTCCCCGAACACCTTACTCATCTCTCCAGCCATCAGCTTTACTTTAGTGGCCACAGACACGCTGCTAACTAACAAAGTTGGGTCTAGGCCCTCACACGCACGCCAAGGGACGTCTGGCCTGGCTCCACGTGGAGGCACTTGGCTGAACCAGACTCGGGCTGTCCAGACGCTCCTGTCCTGTTTGAGCCCAAATTAGAGCTGGTCAAGGATCCATGTGTGACTGCAAGGTTGTCACGAGACTCTAACGCTGTTTCTTGATGTTTGTCCGCTGACAGCGTCTAAGTGCCGCCCCCGTCTCCATCTGGGCGAGTTGAGGAGAAAGGCAGCGTGCTCCTTTGGATGCTGGTGGGAGGTTCATACCCCAAAGCCCAGGCCTCTGCCCAAGAACCCTCCGGTCAACCGCACCCCATGGCACAACGAACTCCTTTGCCCACGTCCTTTCCCGGCTCTCAAGACAGTCCCGCCCCTCCGGCTGCAGAGTTCAGCCCCGGTTTCCCCGAAGTCTCAGGGACGCAGGTGATCAGCCTTGTCCTCTTGGTGTGAGTGTGGTATCAGCAGTCTTGATGTCTGACCCACCTTTGGGGTGGGGGGTCCATCTGCTCTGCAGGTGGCCACAGCAGGTGACAGGGAAGTGGCCGCTCTTACCCTGTGAAGGCCGTGAAGCCACAAGCTAGGAGGAGTGCTGGCTGCAGCTGCCCCATGTCCAGCCCTGTCCCCTGACACTGGCCCTCCACCGACCTCAACTTCACAGCCCCCTCTGGAAGTGCCCTATCTGCTTCACAGGTGCTGCGGGAGGAGTGGCCCTTCTCTGATTACTGGGTCCCCTGCCTCCTCCACAGTTATGTGCAAAATCTGTCCTCTAATAAATCCCTTATAGTCTACAATTCTCAGGGCATATCTGCTCCCCGATTTAACCTGGGCTCGGAACTCCCAGGAGCCACCAGCGAGTGGGTGATGGGGCTGACCTGAAGCCCTGAGAGGCCAGGGACACATGGGTCTCCTGGCTCCAGGTGGCTGTCCCCACACCACACCTTCTGTGTACCCCATGCGGTAGTGGCATTCACGTAGGACTGCACCACGGCTAAGACACACTCCCTGATTCCACGGAGCCCCCACTTGAGAAGATAAATGTCATGTTATTGTATATGGTCCATAGATAATAATGACCGCCATTACTATGCACACGTGCACACACACACAACACACCACTTTTCAGTTTACAAAGATTTTTCACACCCCGTATGTCAGTGTGTCACAGGCTCAGTGCCCAGAGTGTGGAAAGCTGACATGATGGGAGACCAGGAGGTGGCGCTTTCCTGCTCAGGAGGTCAACATGCAGGATTTGGGACGCCTGCCAGCACGCCACCTGCCCTGCTACTCCCCCTGGCTTGTTCACTGGGTGTACTGTGTCCAGCAGGGACTGAACTGCACATTGGATCATCCCAAGCCACCAGCCATCTGGGTGCTGTGTTCTGCTGCCGGAAGCAGGCTTTCAGGTGAGGCCAAGGCTGAATTATGTTTCTGCCAGAAGCTCCTGGTTTGTTCAGGAACAACAGGTTCTTTTATAACTTCTTATTGGACATAATTTCAAACTTAAAGAAAAATGTCAGAAAATTGTCCAAAAAAATTCCAATATCTCTCTACCAAGCTTCACCAATTGTTTACACCTTGTCTGCATTCGCCTTATCATTGTCTACCAACATATTTTTTTCTGAGCTATATGAAAGTAGGTTGGAGACATCATTCCCCTGTACCCCTAAATTCTTCAGGGTACACTTCCAAACGAACATCATCACAGTACTATTTCCAAACGTCTATACCACCTGCATTTATGTTTATTTTTGTGTCTGTTTGAGGCATGTGTGTACACATGCATGCGTATGTGTCTACACGTATATATGCACGAGTCCATAGGACCGCCCACATTCCAATCTGGGACCAGGACACCGCGATCTTATTGCACGCCATGCCTGTAACCCACCCCTTCCCCTCTCGCTCCATGACCGGCCCTGCGCCTCCTCCAGCACTTCCTGCCCTCCCAGCTCGCTGCCACCTTTCAGCCTCACCTGCGTGCATCACGTTTCTCTTGGCCACGAGAGTGCCCACGCACAGCTTCCTCCCTCCGCGTGGGCTAGGCAGGCCCATCATCCCGTGTCTGGGCTTCCCCTCCCACATGGGGTGCTGGGGGGCACCTCCAGCGAATGAGTCGCTGCTCCCGCATGCTCCTCCTCTCAGGGGGGCTCGCCTGCCCTGCCTGTTGCCAGCACCTCTGAACAGTCGCCGCCTGCATTTCGTTCAGTTTTACGTGTAGCACTTAGTGTGCTCTGGCTGCCGAGACACCACCACAGACCGGGGCAGGCGCTTAAACATTGGTCTCCATTTATTTCTCACAGTTCTGGGGACCGTGACACCCAAGGTCAAGGTGCTGCCAAGGTAGGTTCCATTCTTCTCTTGGCTTGTGGGAGCTGCCATCTTGGTGGTTCTCACATGACCTTTCCTTTGAGTGCAAGGACAGAGGACCCTATGCAGTCCCCACCCCTTATAAGGACACCAATTCTGTCATGGAGGCCCCAGCCTCATGACCTCATCTAAACCCAATCACCTCCCAAAGGCGCCACCTCCAAACAACATCCCTTTGGGGATTAGGGCTTCCCCATGATCTTTGGGGGACACAAACGTTCAGTTCATAACATCTCTTTACGCCGCAGGGACATCTGAAGCCAGTGTCCCTGTCACGGCCAGACATGTCAGTCTCTGCTTAGTTTTTATTTAACACCCCAAAAACACCATATTCAAACCATACCGCTATGCAGCGTACCTCTTGATCACACCCACACCTGGCGATGCGTTTGATGGAATAGATTTGAAACCGCCTCATTTGAGACTTCGAGGCAAGAGCAAAACCAATTCTGAACTGTGCAAAACAGAACCAAGTCATTTCTCTCAGCATCTTTTTGGACCCCCGGGCCTTTGTTTTACACACTAGATGAATTTGTGGTGTCTCTCAGAGTAGAATACCATGAGCAATTCCTAATCATCAATGGCCTCACATGAGATTGTTTTCTGGGAGCCTTAAAAACACTGATATTTCCTGTATGTGTGTGTTCCTTTTGGTTTGTTTTCCCCTGATTTATAAAAGCCCGCAATACATACCACGTTTTTACAAAATGGGGAAGACAGCCCGAAGGTGCTGTCAATCACCAAGTCACCACTCGTGCTCGTTAAGCATAGCTGTGGGTGTTCCTACTCATTTCCCAGCGTGTTTGAAACAGGCAGGACTTGCTTTAAAGAGAACAATTACCGGGAAGCCGGGATGGCTCAGTGGGTTGAGCGCTCCTCTTGCAGCCCTGGGGTCCGACGATCAAATCCTGGCCCCGGCCCGTGCAGACCCATATGCTGAACAGGTGAATTCTCACTAGGGTGAGCTTCCCGTTGGAGAGCCCCCAGCCCAGTTCCTGCCCTGTGTGGTCCCACGCCCACCTGTGGAGTGAAAGTATGTGGAAAACTAATGTACAACTATGGAGACTGCTCTGGGCCCTCCCACTTCTCTCTCTCTCTCTCTCTCTCTCTCTGTAAAAAAAAAAAAAAAAAATGATTATTCAAAAATCCTGTTGAACATGAGCGTGGAAAGGGCCTTCAAGGATAGTGCTTCTCTGCTGCTAACTGTGTAGCTGGGTAAACTGAGGCTGGGAAAAGACACAACTTAGGAGCACACGGCTCTTTCCTTCATGTCTATATGTCACAAATCAGGTAATTTCTCTGCCGTCGCAATATTTTCGTAGTCATAGATCGGGATAATCATGTGTCGTAATCACCAGTACCTTCCTGCTAAAATTATTATAAGGCACTTGCCCAGGTACTGTCCCCAGTTCCTTCAGGCACCCGGCCTACCCTCGTCACCCGCACCCAGCAGGAGCCGAGGTGGGACAGCGCTGGTCCTCTAGCTATCTGGCTGTGTGGCCCGGATGCCGTCATAAACTCCAAACCATGAGATGAGCTGAGAACACCTTACAGTCCTGAGAGTGCCCTGTTTCAACTCTTCATCTTAAATCATTTAACAGGTACAGAGCAGTAGCGGAGATCGTACCGGGCTCTCTCCCGCTGCCTTCCCAAGTGTTAACTTCTGTACCCACAGTACGTTTGTCACTAAGCCACAGGCTTCCCTGCACTGCCCTAGGTCCCCCCATCATGTCCTCTTCCTGTCCCGGCCTCTAATCCGGGGCCCCACATGGCCTTCAGGACTGGTGTGTCCTGAGCCTGCCCCAATCTGTGACACTCCCTGCGCCTTTCCTTGACTCCCACGATCTCGATGCTTTTGAAGTAATAGTCACATTGTAGAAGGGCGACGAACTGTCCCCTCCTCTTGCAGTGAAACAGGAAAGCTGTCATTTGACTAAACAGCGGGTCATTTCCCTTTGAAAGATGTCCTTCTATTTGAGTTTCTCTGATGCTTTCTCATTATGAGGCCAAAGACACCAGATTTGGGGGATGAACAGCACAGAGGTGCTGTATCCCCCTTATCAGGTATGAGCAAGGGGCACGTGGCACCATATGGCTCACTGCTGTCCCTGAGCTGTGGTGGCCTCTGTCTCCCGCCGTGTCCACGCCGCAGTGCCCATTTTTCTTTGTCCAGACCCAAGCTTGTCCAACCCACAGCCCACAGGCTACATGCAGCCCAAGCAGCTTTGAATGCGGCCCAACACACATTCTTCAACTCTTCAAAACCATAATGAGAACTTCTTTGCAATTTCTTTTAGCTCACCAGCTATCGCTAGTGCGAGTGCATCTTAGGTGTGGCCGAAGACAGTTCTTCTTTCAGTGTGGCCCAGGGAAGCCACCAGGTTGCCCCGGCTCCCTGCTCTAAGTGGTCTTCATGTTCAGGATTGCATTGATGCAAAAAGCGGAGAGCCACGGGGGACTCGGTCTCCCAGGAGGACCGACCTGTCCTCCGGGCTCCCTGGGTGCCGTCAGCTGCGGAGCAGAGTGCGGGCCGTGTGCCTGGAGGTAGCGGGCCCGCTTCCGAGCACCATGGTTCTTTAGGTGTGTGGTTCCCAGACCAGCAGCATCGAAGTCAACAGGGAGCGGGTTCACCATGCAAATTCTCAGCCCCAACCGACCCACAAATTGGAGACTGTGGGAGGGGCCGGCAACCAGGACTTTCACAAGCTCTCCCGCTCCTTCTGAGCTCACTGCTGAGAATCCTCTGTGGGGTTCTGACGGAGTCTGTCTGGGGTACGGCCTCGGCATTGGGAGGGTTTCTGAAGCTGCCCTGTGATTCTCACGTGCCGCCAGGTTCAGGATTTCTGCACATTTGAGGGCTTTGCCTCTCCAGCATCCTGGCCTCCCGCGGGCTGCTCTTCCCTGAATAATGGCTTTTTCTGTTGTGTGTGGCAGATTTCCCTTCCTCCCTCTAATCTGTATTATAAGAGAGTAGAAATCTAATTTCCCAGTTAGCTTATATTTTACATGAAAAATAGCTACTTTGAATCAGACAAAAGGGAAGACATCTCTCAAAGGGTAATGACCCCTGTTTAGTCAAATGACAGCTTGCCTGTTTCATTGCGAGAGGGAACAACTCATTGCTCTTAAATCGGTTTCCTTCAGGGTATCTCCCCCCTACAGAGGAGCACTTCTGAGAAGCAGCGGGGGTTGGGGGGGTGAGGGGGGTATAAAATGGGGGCAGCAGGCAGGCCCAGGACTCTCTGGATTTCAGGTCACTGGGATCCTGGTGTGATTTTGAATCGGGTTTGCACAGCTTTGAGGGGAGGTCTGAGATTCAAAGTGGAAACGAGGGCGGAGACCTCCAGTGGTGTGCATGCTACAGGGGCCCACAGCGCCACTCTGCCGGCGACACTTACGATGTCCTCACTGGTCTAGCAGGCTCGCTCAGCCTCAGCCCTGCTGTTTGTGTGTTGGCTGGGGAGCCTCGGGGAAGGCCATCCTGTGCCTTGTAGGATGTTTAACTGTATCCTTGGTCTCAGCCCACAGATGCCATAGCATGTCCTCCCAGCTGTGACCACTACGAATGTCTCCAGACACTGCCCAATGTCCCCTGGGTGGTGGGGGGCCCACGTGGTACCAGGCATGGACCACTGGCCTCAGGAGACGGAGGTCACAAGGACCTGATCTGACCGGCCGCCCAGTAGGTTCAGCCACCCTGGGTAAGAGCCCTTCTGCTTCCTGGCCTCCCCGCCAACCAGCCAGCTGCCTGTGCCCTCCCAGGGGCCCCCAGCTCCTGCTCGGACTTCGCATCCCAGCCTGTCACACATGGTCAGTGTTCTCAGCAGTAGCTCTGGGTGCTCCAAGCCGGTCACCTGTGACCCGGAAGGACAGTCAGGTGGCCTCAACAGTCTGTGAGTGGTCGCTGAGCCTGAGGCCTCTGGAATGCGGATGCTGGAGACCCGGGGCCGGGTCCTGGTAGCATCTACCGCCGTCAGTGTGTTTGTTGTGTTTATAGTTGGGCCGAGTGCGGTCAGCCTTCACGTCCACTTAGCTCGTTTTCACACGTGTTTGTGCCTGGTTCCTGAGGACGTATTTTTCCCACTTCCTATAAGTGTTTGTGTTGCCTCTCTTTGAAGAGGGTTTCCTTTTACTAGCCAGGGGTGGCGAACCTTTTGGCGATTGAGTGCCAAAGTTTATGAAATAAGAGTATACTCGCTCGACTCGCGTGCCAACCCATTGAGTGAGATAGAGGTATCGATTATTTTTATGTCTATAAGAGCAGAAACAATAATTTTTTAAATGGTATTCATAGCTCCGCGTGCCGAAATAATTGCTCCGCGTGCCACTTTGGGCACGTGTGCCATAGGTTCGCCACCCCCACACTAGACTCAGCGGATTAATGGAATCACATCTCCAGGGCTCAAAACTACTCTGGAAAGCCTGTCCCTCTTTGTCCCCATCATCAGCTTGCCAGGTGACTCGGATGCTCTGAGAGCAATGGCCGCGGGCCTCCGCCTGCAGCAGGAAGTTCAGCACAGAGCACACCTCTTTCTATGGCCTGTGAGGGCTATTTGCTTCCTCTCCCCTGGGGGAAGAGCACATGGCCTCTTTTGAATAGGTCTCATCCAGAAGGACGAGGGCTTTTTCCAGTGTCCTCACCTAGCACGTGGCCCAGAACGTTCCCAGTCCCTCCCCCTACCGGGAGCACAGTGAGCAGAACGTGGAGACCTGCTGAGGCTTGGCTTTGAGAGTCTCCGGTTTTATCCTACGGGGTCAGCCCTCCTCGCCAGAAGCCTTCAGCCGACCTTACGTGTGTAGGATCAGATGTCTGAGAAGCTTGGGGTTCTGGCAGGAGCCTCCCCAAAGTCCATCACATGGACCTGTTGATTGGAGTGTCCAGTTGGGGTGACCTCCGGGCCCCCATTCAAGAGCGGTGCCTCATGTCACACAGGGATGAAGTGAGATAAGGCGGCATTGGGCGTGGTGGGCCCCTCAAGACCCCTCTTCATCTTTCCTTTCTCAGAAAGGTTAGGACCCACCAATTAGGGCCTGTGAGCTCCAGTTGTTCTTGGTGGGAGGGTTGGCTTCTCACTTTATTTGAGTGAAAACGAGGAGCCAAGGCAAAGGCGGGCACAGGGACAGCATTGAAGCCAACTCCTCCTCAGAACGGCAACAAAAAACTCATTTCCAATGCCATTTGTGGCCCAACAGCAGTGTCCCCGTGGGAAGACATTGAGGAGTCTGAGGCTGCAGCGAGGGTCAGTGACACCTGTGCCCTGATTGACTCAGAAGGTCTCGCTAGGTCCTTGGGGGGAAGGGGTAGAATATGGGGGGTGAGGTCAATACTGAAACAACCGCAGAGCCCAACAAGCCCTGTGCACTTGGAAGATAACTTGTAGCGCAGCAGAGGCTTGAGCCAGAGGGCGTATGCACCGTCGGGCATCGTGCAGGGCGTCGTTCAGAGTAAGACCCTACTTTCCACCTCATGGTTCTCCAAGGGCAGTCTGTGCCGGGCATTAGTGCAAACAAAGTCTACGATCATTTTGAATTCCTCAAAGATCTAGAGATGGCGTTCTGTTTCTGCTAGGTGTCCGCGTTTGAGGAAGCGTAAGATAGAAGGGCTAGAGTGAGGAAAACACAGACGCTGTGGCCAAGCGCTCAGTTGGCTCATGTTCGTGGGGTCTGTATCACGTTGTAATGGACCTACGACCTCTTTGGTCTGCCCTTGGTCAGATTTAATTTCCTTTCCTTGGTCCTAGGCTTTGGACCTTCTTCTTTTCCTATTTGTTGTTGTTATTGTTGTAGGTGTTATATATTTATTTTCTTAAAATGACTTGGATAGGTTTTTAATATCTAAAACATCTTTCTACCCTGTCCCCTTTGGCAACCTTGTTCTCTGTATCTATGGGTCTGTTTCTGTGTAGTTTGCTCGTTTTTACGTATTGTTTTTTAGACTCCACATATAAATGAGATCATATGGTATTGGTCATTCTCTGTCTGACTTATTTCACTTCGCATAATATCCTCTCCATCCATGTTACCACAAATGGCGAGATTTTGTTCCTTTTTTACTGTTAAATAGTATTCCCTCATATATGTATATACCATATCTTCTTTATCCACATCTAATGATGGGCCTCTAGGTTACTTCCTATCTTGGCTATTACTAGTAATGCTGCAGTGAACATAGGGGTGCATATATCTTTTTGAAGTAGAGTTTTTATTTTCTTCAGTTAAATAGCCAGGAATGGGATGGCTGGATCATACGGCAGCTGTACTTTTTAGTTTTTTGAGGACCCTCCACACCACTTTCCATAGTGGCTGCACCAATCTGCAGTCCCACCAACTGTACATGAGGGTTCCCTTTTCTCCACATCCTTGACAGAACTTATTTGTTGGTTTTATTGATGCTATTTTGTCCTATAGGGGATGGTGTCTCACTGTGGTTTTCCTTGGCATTTCCTTGATGATCAGTGATGTTGAACATCTTTCATGGGCCTTCTAAGTCCATCTGCTTCCACCCAGGCTTCCTGGATGGATCAAAGTGCCTGTAATGCACTGTGGTGGGAGAAGCCACCCATCTGGCCAGGTGAGTGTTCACCTGGCCATGTTCTCAAATTGTGAAAGAATTGTAAGTCCCTTGCTAAAACCCCGACAGATGCCAAGTAGCAGTCTGTAAAATGATTAGGAAGACTTGATATATGAAGGACGTTCCTCTCTGAATCATTTCTCCTTTTGTCCCCCGCCCCCCCCTACACACACACACACACTCCCACTCACACTTCCCCAGGCTGGAAGTATAGAATTTATTAGTACAGCCCTCCACGGGCCAAGTTCTGAGCACCTCTCAGCTGTGAAGTGGGAACCATTCCAAGTATCTTCCAGGCGGCTGGCTGGGCTCATCCCACAGACGTCTGGGCAGGACCAGTCCCCAGTGGTCCACTGACTGACTACTTGGCCATTAGCTATGGATGGTGAACAAAGATAAGCCAGATGGTCATAAAGTTATTGGCTTGTGAACTCTTTGTTGCTCAAAGTTTCTAGAGCCTGGAGATTCGGTTTGGTTTGATTAGACTTGAAATGCCAACTGTGTTAATTTTTTTTTTTTTAGCAGATATTAAACACCAATTATTTCAGAGTAATTTTCCTAGCAAATGACTATAAGAGAAAGAAACATAACAAAGTTATGCAAATTGTTCTTCACAGTTGCCTAACATCCAGGTTACAGAATGTCTTCTTTGATTCTTGTGGCTTGACAAAAGCTCTCTCCTTCACCAAACGATAGGCTCATCTGAGCTTTCTTTCCACTGGGTCTGGACTTTGGCCCTAATCCTGTCTCTGGCCCGCCCATTGGGTCTTAGCAAGAGTCCCCCACCCTTGCTATCTGACTATCTGTGATATCTGATCAAGCTCCTTATCACCTGCTTTGATGTGTGAGCTCTTGGCCTCCTTCAGCAAGAATCCTGTTAGGTCAGTTTAGCAAGAATTCCCAGCCCTCAATGTCTCCTCTTAGTAATTTTCCACCCGCCAACCCCTTAACCCGCTCCTTGGCTATAAATCCCCACTCATTCATGTTGTATTTGGAGTCGAGCTTGATCTCTCTCCTTATTTCAATAGCCTTGAATAAAGTCTTCCTTACCATTGCAACACGTGTTAGAGTCATTTTTTCTTTAACTCTCTAAAGTAAGTAAGGCAAACGTGGCCCCCATTTTACTGAAAGAGAATCTGAGGTTCCAGTTGCTCAGTTCCGTAGAACAAATGACAATGCTGGGACAGAGCCTTCAGGCCCTGACATCTGAGTGAGGGGGTGACCTTGGCTTTGAAAACTGAACAATCCACCCTGATTCCTTCAAGCCAGAAGCTGGCATTTCCTTCCTTGATTTTCCTTGCTTTGGTTTCCACGTGCTCAGAAACTAACTCCGTTAGAGATGTGCAGGGAGGGGGACCCATCTCCAAAAGGGTACCGAGGGCGGGGAAGGCAGTGCTTTGACCTTTGGGTCCCCAGTGATCAGCTTCCTCCAGCTGCAGCTTTAACCAGTTTCTGCTTCTGCTCCAGGAAATAATCCTCAGGGTGGAGTCTAGCTCCCACATCAGATCATCCTAAACGGTTTCCACTGAGTATAACCGGGAAGGGCACCTCCGGCTGACTGCTGACCTTGAGCAAGTTGCCCAACTCCTTTATGCTTTGTTTTCTCTTGTGTCCAATACCAGCGGCGGCCAGTGCTGACGCTAATTCCAGTTATAAAATTCAGTGAGTCTAAAACTCAAGGCCGTAGACTGTGGAATCGGGGAAAAGATAGGAGGGGGAGAGAAGCCAATGACTGACCGAATTTGCAATTGGGCTTATCTCCCTTTCTCATTCTTTTTTCTCTGCCCATCTGTGTCAGCTCCCCGGGGCTGTCACAGAGGACTGACACGGTGTCAGGAGCCAGGAGTCTAAACATCAGCAGGAAGGCTGGCTCCTAGCTCAGGGCTCTTAGCATAATCTGTGATATGGAGCCTATAATACATTTACTGCTGAATGAAGTTCCAATCAATGGGCTGCTAACTGGATTTCAGAGGACGACAGAGGGTAAAGCGGGTAGGAAGCCTCTAGATTCCTTGTTTAGCTGAATCTCTCACCAGCCTGGACTCAGATATGTGAGCCCCTGGTCTTATTAACCTGGAGAATCGGGCCTGCAACACACACACAAGCACGCGCCTGCGCACACACGCTGTTTTCCTTGAGGCTGGGCTACCCGGCACCTTGTGGGTCTTCTAGGAAGATTACACCCACCAATGTCAGGCCATCATCTCATGCTGTGACCTCAGTGGAATCTGGTCCTTGAGGCAGGGGTGTTGTCTTGGAGCCCCTGGAGCTCAGCCCCCAGGGAAGACTTGATGAACACCTACCTGTTGCATGATCTGAGCGACAACACCCTAGACCAGAGGGGAGGTAGAACAGCTCAGTGGGGATCCCAGCCCTCATGGCACCGATGTCTGCGATGACAGCGTTAGGAATGGATGGCTGCATCCACCCACTCCCACCCCTTAATAGCTGGGCCAGTCTAGAGACCTGACTTCTTTTTGTTATTATTTATTTAAAATTTATTTTCAATTACAGTTGACAGTCAGTAGTATTTTATAGTAATTTCAGGTATACAGCACAGTGCCTAGACATTTCTATAATTTACGAAGGGATCGCCCCAATTAGTTTAGTACTAATATCTGCACAGTTATTTATGACACTATTTTTTACTATATTCCCTGTGCTGGACTTTCCAGCCCATGAGCACTTTGTTGAAACCAATCTGTGCCTCTTAATCCCTTCATGCTTCCTCCGCCCTCGGCTTTCTTCCTCCTGGCAGCCATCATTGGTCCTCCGAGTCTATGAGCTGGGGTCTGTTTTGTTTGTCCATTTATTTTGTTTATATAAGTGAGATCATGTGGTATTTGTCTTTGTCTGTCTGACTTATCTCATTGAGCATAATACCCTCTAGGTCCATCCATGCTGTCACACATGGTCACATGTCATTCTTTTTGATTAGTTGCCTTACTTCCTTGAAACTTGGTTACTCCAGTCTAAAAGGAGGCCCTCAATTTTTGGTCTAACAATTTTAGACAAAAGTATCATCTTATACACAGAAAAATACGGTAAATGAGCAACGATTGAATGCATGTTAAGGGAACCTCTTATCTGAACAGGATGGCCTTTGACGAGGTGACTTGCCCCACGTAGGGACCCAGAGTGTCACCCCCTTTTCATGCCTCACCTTACCCTCTATAGAATGAGGGGTCAAAGCATCGACCTCTGGGGTGTTTGTGAGGATTAAATGGGTGACATCTCCCCACGAAGCCCTCTGCTCTGTGCCTGGTTCGCCCTGGTTGTTACATGTGCTGTCAGGGTTGCATCACCTGACTCACACTCCCGGGACTTCTCCTCAAACACCATTTTCATCTTTTAGGTACTTTCCTTCAGCAGTAAGAGAAGTCATTTTTTTTAAAACTTCCTCATATTGTTTGTAATACAGAATAATACATATTAATTATCAAAAAGACAGGCAATAGAACCCATTGACAATGGTGGCCCAAGCCAACCGCTGTTTGTATTTCTCACGTGCTCTTCATACAGCTTCCTGTGTGTGCACGATTTTGTCATGTAATTTATCATTTGTTTCTTTACTTGGACATTTCATCTTTCCTTTTTTTATATTATCATGAGCTCTTTGGGCATTAACATACGTGTATTTTTTTCTCACTTCATATCATTTCCTTAGGATGGCTCCTCAACAGAACATTGATAAAGCCTTAGCTAGAAACGATGAGGGAAGTTTGGCCCTGAGGCCTTTTGTTTCCTGTTTTGTCTCCTTGACCTTTTCTATTTCTAATGTACTAATCAGCATCAATCAATGCCAGATGATTTCAGAATACTCACTTTACAAACATCAATATTTACATGCCAATCTTAGTGAGTTCTCCGTCTCTCGGAGCGACTCCAAATGCATTCTTCAATCTCAGTTCTGTGCACATTATAAATACATTTCTATTTTACTATCTGCAGCTGCTCCATTTTAATATTCTACCTATCAGTGCAGTGGCTGGAAATTTAGACATTGTGCTTTCCTCTCTGATAACGCTTTCTTCAAGATAATTTCTGTGCTGTCGATCAATGACAATAATAATGCGGGTGATTTTGAAGATACCTGTCAATCAAATACAGGATGTCTAAACCCGAATTTCTGCCTCTGAGTTTGGACTTGGCAAAAAATATACACAATTCCAAAAAAAATTATTTCTCCAGTTATCCTGGGATGAGGAGGGGTTGAATATATCGGTTTGTTTGGTTTTTATGTGTAAAAATCTCTCTTGGACTGGAATATTTCTGGAAGGTTCTCCCCAGTTACTCGAAAGCTCCTTTATCTCTGTTTTTCCTCCTTTTCCCTGAGTCTTCCACTTTCTATGACACTCTGCCGAAAGCATGTTAGGTAACACAGTGTATGTTCTTGGGCTTTCTCGCATTTGATCCTCACTTTAGGGAACTAGAGAAATGTACTGAGCTCCTACCCTGTGTTATTCTAGGCTAAGGTGACCAGATTTTAACATTGGTAAAGCGGGACACCATTGACCGGAGGGGAGGGGGTTCTTGATTAAAAATTGGGTCTATCTCCCGCCGTTCCCTAGCTTGTCGTGCATTCTTTCCAAACATCGGGACTTTTTTAAAACGCCGTGGGACGCGGGACACATTGTTAAAAATCGGGACTGTCCCGCCCAAAGCGGGACGTCTGGTCACCCTATTCTAGGCACTTCTCTGAGATATTTAAATTGTAATCTTTATCCAGCCCTCTGTGGGAGATGGTTTCTCCCCTCTTTACTGATGAGTAAGCTTAGCCTCAGGGGTGAAGGTGGAGGAAGAGTCCAGATGGAGGATCAGTTGTTCCTGACTTCCCATAAATCCTCACCCTCCTGGCCGTTTGGCTTTTGCTTCTGTCCTGGGATTCCTTGAGCCAACGGGCTCATCTCTTTGTCCAGCCTGGTGTAGGTGGGCTTCTGTCATGTGTAACCCCAGGAATGTTAACATGGTGTCCTGTTTAAGCTACTGGGTCCACACTTACTCTCTGCTCCCCTGTAGCAGGAGGGAAAACATTTTCTGGCACAAAAAGAATAGAATGGAAATTGAACAGGATATTTGAAATCGGGATTATCATATAAATTTGGGCCATATGGTCCATTAATATAAAGCTTCTTTAAAATTCTCTTTGTCATAACCACTGGCATGAGTGTGCTAAGCCCGGGACCTTCGCATCGTGAGGACTTGGGTTACTTCTCTGGCGATAACTGGCAGTGTGTCCCCGAAGCCCACTCCGGAGGCTGCTCATGAGCAGCTGGTATAAGAAATCGGACAGGAGGAGAAATGAGGGCAGGGTGAGTGAAGCAGGGGCCTGGGAGAAGCCTGTGGTGTTCACAGAGAGGGGTAGATGGGAGGTGAATGCACTGTCCCATGTACCCTACCCAGAGCCACGGCTCAACTGCAAGGGACAGAGATTTTTCAGGTAAGAGCAGTGACGTGGGAGGAATGGGTACAATGCAAGTGTGTTCCTTGGATCCTAAACACAGTACAGACGGGCACGCCCAGTGTGGGTGCTCCAGCATCTCTCTCTCCTCGTCATCTTTGCTGCCAGCCTGCTTTTTCCTGCTCTCTCTGGTCACCCCAGGCACGTAGCCCTGTCATCTTTGGCTCAGAATGGCAGCCCTCAGTGTCTGTCACCTCCCCAGTTGTGCTCTCATTGCTAGTTGACTCCGTCTCTTTCCCCTGCCCCCCGAATACAAAGCTTCTCTGAGAAAATTTGATGGGCTAAGCTTTAATGGAACGTCCACCCCTCACCCAATCGTCTGTGGTCAATGGAGTTATATGATTTAAGCAGCTCTCTTATGGAGAGCTCATCTATCAGTCAGCTATCAATAGAACCTGCTTAAGAAAAAGCTGCAACAAAAACTTACAACGACCTTTGCAAGTTGTCAATGTTCCCAGGAACTATAGGGGAATAACTGTGGAAAATAACTCACTACCAGGGGTCATTGTTGTTTGTAAATGCAGGTCCTTCTGTGTATTTCAAGCATGACCCAAACTGCAATATTCTTGACGTACACTGGGTGTTCAGGAGGACGTCTGCTGCACTTGGCCAGGCGGCCTTGAACTTCACGTTTAAGCCCTGCCTTGTCTACAGCGGTTTACGCGGCTGCCAGGTGGCCGCACTTGATGTAAGTGTGGCCCTCCCTCACCAGGCTGTCTCCTTCTTTAATTGGACACATGTGAATGTTCATGTAATCCTTGAAAGAACTAAGGTGAAGGAGCAGCAGCAAGATGAATGAGACCAGGATGAGAGAGGCGGGGGGAAGTAAGCTGCTATCCTGTTCGTTGAGTTACTTTCTACAGAGTGACTTGATTGCTAGAACAAAGGCAGGACCAGACAGGATAAAATAAAAAATGGGACTTAAACCTATCCATCAGATTAAAGATTGCAGCATAGGAAACATCCTATAAATGCAAGTGGCTGAGATATAAAAAAACAAAACAGAAATGTCCTTGTATCGTCCAATAGACAGGCAGGTGAGACAGGAAGAGAGTGAGGCCACTGTGGTGGACTGAGGGCGGGCAACAGCGAGACTCTGCCCTTTGCTCCGGGTCAGCACACACACGCTTCCTTCTCTCGCCCCCGTGGTCTGCGGCTGGGCTTCGGTCGCATGGAGAGAGAAGTGGTGTTGAGACCAGACGGTGACCACAGGGTGGGGGAGGAGCTCCCTGACCCCCGAGACAGATCGGAACACGGAAGCTGCCCCATCTCTCAGGCCCCACCGGAAATAGTTCCAGGTGAATCCAGTCCAAAGCCAGTGCCCTGGTCTGTCACAGTCACAGGGGAAATGAGATCGGCCCAAGTCAGGCAGCCCCAGCGAGGGTGCTTGGGGTGCAAGCAAGAGTCCAAACCACGTTTAAATTGCTTCTGGGCTTCCTTTGCATCTGGAGCTGACAAGCCCAGAGCTGGGTGGACTTGAGCAATGCTTCGATGTGGCTGCTCCAGGTCATCGGGGGGCCGGCCTGCTTTCTGGGGGTCCACTCTGTGCTCGGTGTGCTCAGCTTTATCGTTGGGGCGAGCTGGACACAGGAGTTTGGACGACACAGCCCCTGCTGCTTCAGACACAAGAGCGAGTGGCTCCCGGCATGCTTTGGGCGGTGCCCTTATACACAGGATTTGCGCCTTAGTCCTCCACGTGGATTCATCTGTTGTCACGCTAGCGCAGGTGACAAACGTTTATTGGGAAGGCACTGAGCTGGATGTCAGGGACATCGGGGGAGCTCTGACACCCACCCCATTGAGAGCAGTGCTTACAGGTGGAATTCAAATGGCCTGAGCGGGACATTTTTCTGAGCCTGCTTTATGTTCAGAAAACACACCCGGAACACTACATGGCTACATGTGCGGGGGCATTGGCATGGGTCTGGGCACATTTTCCTGGAACAGGTTTTCATAATTGGGAAATCAGGAACCTGCCCATACCCCGTTGTCAGTCTTGCTGTATGAGGATGACCCACTTGGCCATGTACGTGAATCTCAGGCTCACCTTGGAACCAAGTAAGTGGGTCCTCTGGGGGCTCAGGAGAAGCCCCTCCTCTGACAGGGACAGAACCACGTGGCAGGGCACCTGGGCTTGGCTGGCAGCTGGGTGCCTGTAGAGGCCACTGTCTTCCAGTAAGTTCCAGCTGTGCCCTGGGGCTGGGCCTGGTCCACACCAGTTACCACCGCTCTGCACCGATGGGGAGGGTCTGGTTGTAGCCCCGTGGGAGGGGGAGTCCAGGGGTGGGCAGTGGCTATACTACCAGCTGGAGCCAGTCCTGTGGTCTCCCGGGGCCTTGAGGATTGTACTCGTAAATACCGGATGTCGGGAATTTGTTCAATGCACTTATTGAAAAACGAGTTAATCTAAGCAAGGACGCATGGCCAAGAGTGACAGTGGGTGCCTTTGTGACAAGTGAGCAGGAAAGGGCGGAGCAGCCACTTTCAGGCCCCACAACAAGCCTTACTGGGGCCTGGTTTTCATGGGAATGTCGTGGCCTACGGCTGACCCTCTAGGATTCCCTTGTTAGTAAAACTGTCCCAAGATGTAGACAGCAAACAGAGTTGGATGTTTCCTTAACATTCCAACCGTCATTTTTACCCTGACTCCTGCTTACCAAAATGTATATTTTAAAATCAAACATACTTTCTAACAAAGTCATTGGTTTTCTTTGTTCAAAATCTACTGAGACATTGGGAGAAAAAATGGAAAAATGCTGCTTATTGTCATCAAATACTCGCTCCTGACTCAATGAGTTTGAAGGAGGAATCCATATTTCTCCTGAAATGTGGTTTGCTTTGGTTTTTTGTGATGTAAACAATGGCTTTGAATTCGGAAATGCAGCGGTTGGTGCTGAGCTGAACACGCGGTAGGTGGGAAGTAAATGGTTATTGACTGCTCACAGACGGGGGAGGAAATGAATCTTGTGGATGAATGTGCAGTGGGGCCTGTGCCACCACTCCAGTGTTCTTGGTTTTGCCACTTCCTTTTGGAAAGTTGAAAAAAACATATCAAATTATCATAGTTTCCAAACATTGTATAAAGAAATACAATGTTTTCTTTTCTACGTACGGAAAAGAAAAATGTATACGCGTAAGAAAAGATAGCTGCTACCTTTTTGTTTCATTCACTTTTTAAACAAATATTTATTAAGCACCTATAACTGATCAGTGAAATGATTGCCCCTTTTCCATTGCATCAACGATGTAACCCAGGACAGAATGATTTTCTTTTTTTTTTTTTTTTTTTTTTTTTTTTTTTTTTTATCTTTTCACATTTATAGAGAGAAATTATCTTTTTGTCTTCAGTGCATAGTTATTTCTATTTTACTTTTTGACAGATAGAGAGAGAGACAGAGACAGTTAGAGAACCAAACTGTGGGAACTCCGCAGTTCAGCATGTGGGTCCTGCCTGGGCCGGAGCCGGGATTCGATCCTCGGTCCTCATGGCCTCAAAGCGAGCGCTCAACCCGCTGAGCCGTCCCGGGTTTCCCCCAGAATGATTTTCAAAGGGATGGAATTCATCAAGTACATTCCTCGTCTCCTCACCTCATGAAAAAGTCTGGGTTCCCATGATCAGCCATACTATCCTGGGTCCTTTTGGTTCTAGAACCCCAGAGAGCAGAGACCGAGAGGGGAACTAGGGTGCATCAGCACTCCATCCGACAGCCCCGTGAGTCTCACACATCTGTTTGGAAAGGATGACTTGTTTAGAGGTGCCCACAGTGAGAAGAGAGGAAAACTTTAACTCCCACTTAATGAGTGAAGCGCCCATAAATAAAAATGTCATTTCCACCAAGAAGGAAGCCAAATTATGAATTCAGAAATTCGCAGCCATCCGTTTTTATTGTTGCCTAATGCCTTTTTGATCTGCGCAGGCCCTGCAGAAAAATCTACTCTGAAACTCTGCATAATTAGGACATCTTTCATAGTCGTAAATGCTAATCCCATTGGAGAATAGATTAAGAATTCGCAAGCATGAATTCCTGGCATCAGGTACCTGCAGTTCCTTTTCTTTTTGAATAATTCATTATTTAAATACTGTGCCTCAGATCCTATGCAGCCCTGCATAGTGTATCAGGGGCAAGGGAGACATCAGAGATTAACTTCACATATATTTCAACGCTAAACACATTCAAGGCTCATTGGTGTTGATTTGGAGTTGTAGGATTGCAACTGCTAACAACGTTAACAGTTTTAGTTAGTCAGCCCCGGGAACAATTGAGGGAAATTAAATAGGATCATCTGCGGGACATTAATAAGGTCAGAGATCTAACTTTTACCGGTGACTGAGCTATTTGGTTTAAAAGAGAGCAGCAAAGGATTCAGATACTCGTTTTCCATAAAGAGTGCTGATTGTCTGCATACATTGGGCTTCCATCGGAGCTTCCTCGCTCTTGCCTGGGACTGCCCTGTGACAAAGTGTATTATACGAACAGAAAGCGAAAAGCCATGCCCACCGTTGACTTTTGCCCACGCAATGGGGCTTCGGCCGCCCACCAGCTGTCATTCAAGGCTTGTGGGGGTTTCTCCAGGTCTCCCTCAGCCTGGTGCAAACCTCGCTCATAGCACGTACTCCTTGTGCCCTGAGTGACCGCTCGTGTGTCCCACCGGAGTGGTGAACTCCCCTCTCATCTGTGTGTCTGGTGCCCGGATGGTGCCTGGCATGCAGAAGCACCTTACATCGGCAGGAGCTGGTTCAAATGGTGACTGTGGGGACACAGGGAAGGCGTCCCGAGCACAGCCCCCTTCCTGTGCCGTCCTTGTTTAATTTTCATTGCTCTGTTGCCTGAATTTCATCCATGCTGCGTTTATCAGGGAGCTTCCAGATCTCAGACGGACCCCGGGGCAGGCAGACGGGAGCAGCCGGCATGCCTTTCTGACTTGACTCTTGGTTGTACTGCATTTCCGTGGGAACCCTGGCTGCCGTCGGTTGGGTCTTGCCCTTGTCACAGACTTCCTTGGGAGAGTCACAGGCAGAAGTGGTCAGTGTTCTGGGAGGCACAGTGAACGAAGCTCTCAGCAACCATCTAATCTCTGTGGATCTGCCGTCTCAATACTGACATGAGAACGTTGGTCTCAATTCTCTCCGGAAATCTTCTCCATCTCCTATTATACTTCCTCTGCTTTTGTTCGCAGCTTCAACATTTCTGTCACCTCCTACGGGGAAAGTTGAACTTTCCACCACTGAGGTCCTAGCCCACTGCATGGGGTGAGCAAAGCCCCTGCCTGTGGCAAAGAGGGAGAAGTTCTGGGCCAGCAACCCACGCTCTGCTTTTAGGAAAGTCGCCTGGAGTCACTTCTTCACGTAGCCACCCCCACGTGGGGAGGGAGCTTATTCGGGATGGGGAGCATCTTTGCCGGGAGGAAGCTGCCTGCTGCGGCCTCCATGCCGGGTGCTTGTCACCTGCCATCCCCTGGCCCAGCCCCTTGATCCAAGGCCTGTAATTCCCACCTCTGAAATTACTGACTGAACAGACAAGGGACCAGAACATAACATAAAATGAAAAGCAGTGTGTCGTGCATCTGCATTTCTAAATGACTTGAAATGCAGAATCGGATCACTTTTCACACCACGTAAATCACGCTGTGTTCTCTGCACAGAGAGGGAACGGGGCAAGGTAACCCAGGCAGGACGCGTGCGCCTGTCCCCTGCAGATGGTGCCATGTGGCTCGAATGCACGCCGCTCTTTTCTCACGATTTTGGCCCCCTGATCTTGCCAATCACCCTGTGAGTGGCAGGTAGGATTATTCCAATTTTTCTCATGGGGAAACTGAGGCTCGGGGGGTGAGGGGACTTCCGGGGGCTGAGTGGGGACCAGAGCCCCAGCTAAGCCAGTGTTTTCTCCACCCAGTGGCACACAGGCTCGCTGACACAGCCCCGTCCCCCGGATGCCCACAGGCAGCCATCGCCACTGCTGTGCCCGAGTTCCCTTTGTCACTTGAATGGGTTCGTTATCTTCTCTGGGGCTGAGGTCACACTCTGTGTCCTCTTGTTCCTGGCACAAAAAAGCAGCAATTGTCCGAAGCAGCAGTCACCACTCCTGGTTCCTTTGTATAGTGTCCTGTGAATAATTTATTTGGACTCGAGGGCCTGAGACTGAAAACATAGGGAGCCTCACCGTAAGCAGACGAGTTCTGTGCTCAGAACCTGAACGCAGCCGACAAGAGAAATGTGCCTTTGAAATCAGAGAGGACTTTGCGTGACCAGAGAACGCAGGGAAAATTGCCAGAGACGGATGGACAGCAGCAAGAAGGAGCCTTTTTGTGGCCCGTGAAGGTCACCCTCACGAATGCCACAGATACACCCTGCACGCTTGGCAGCTGGGGTATGAGGGCCAGGGGCTGTGGCGCGGGGCAACCCTGGGAGGGGTGGGAGCTGGGGCGCTTCCCAAGTGCCTCCTGCTGCACTCGATACCGGGAGTGAACAAAGAAAAGTGTGTTTGCCTGGCTCGCGAGCCCAAGTCACAAGATTGCGAGTATCATGCAGCACCCGGGAATTCCTGCAGAACCTCATCAGAGTGGGTACGCGGCCCGCCACACGGAAACCGCTGTGTTCCGGACTCTCCAGATAAAAACGTTCCGCACGGGCTTGAAAAACCATGTGATGGTCATGGATTTCGTGAAGAGCAATTGGTTTCCCTCCCAGAGAAGAGCCAAGGTTTGCATCATCCATATGTATCAAGGCCTGAAGACGGCTGAGCAGACGGCCGGCAGATATGAGGTATGGAGGGCAGAAGTGGGCAGGGGGTGCACGCCTCATTCAGGAGGCCGAGGTGTTGCTCGTCAGACTGTCTGTGGTCTGTCTGCGCTACTAGATGAAGCAGCTCTCTGTTTTCCCCAGGGGATTTGGGAAAGACTTTCTCGTCTCTTGTTTCCGTTTTTGAAATATGGGGCGGGGAGAGCATATTGCGCAAATGTAGTTCACACCTGACACATGTCTGCACTTGCAAACATTTATTAGGGCTCCAAAGAGCTGGATAATTTGTAGCCACATGTAGTCAGTGCAGTACCTTTCTGTGAGTTAGATAGTCTTCGTGCTATAAATTTGCCATCACTGGTCTTTAAAAACAAAATCCAGCTTGTCTCTTGATGTGTTATGCAGGAGAAAAGCGACGACTTGCCTTGATCCAGTTCAAATCGAATGATTTACGTCAGGCCAGGAAGAATGGGCTTTTATTTTATTTTTTTTTTTTTTTTTGAGGGTGAGCTCAAAGTTTCAAGTAGAAACAACTTTTGTCAGGGGGAAAAGCAGAACTTCGGGGATTTAGAACGTCAAAGTGAGATAAATAAATTATTCTGAAACATTCGCCTCCTGCAACTAGTATAAGCCACAAGCAGTTACCTTTCAGAAAGTAAACCCACGTGAGATCGAATCAGCTCTTTATTGTACGTGGAATAAATTATGGATGTCGTTGGAATGGACTCCCATCTCTCTCACTCACCTGTCTGTTGGATAAACGCAAGCTGCAAACTGCTAATGTTTTAGGAGGAGGGAGTCTTTCTGAACATTGATGCTATTATGGGGACAGGTTTCCCATGAATGCTGCTCTTTTGGGCCCCACACTGGCTTCCTTATTCCAGGGCAACTTGAGAACCTGTTCTGCAAGCTTCAAGGCAGGCTTCTTCCAGTTCCAGCCCTGGGATTGTGAATTTCCACGCTCACCACAGAGACAGAAAGGCCACAGGAATAATGGAATTCATTAAATTCAGTAATAGTTGCTCATTAGTTCATGGCCCCATCAAGTCAAGCACAAGGTGTGCAATTAGAGTAGAATGGAAAGAAACCAGAGATGTTATTATTCCCAAGCAATTGATAGGATGGGGACAGAATTTTAACGTGTTGCGTAATTTTCATTGAGGTTGTTTCTTCAGCCTTCCAGAGAGAGAAACTTGTTGAATCACATGCTTTTGCATTTTACCAGAGTGTCGATGGTTCCATTTTAAATTCTAAATGGCAAAGAGCAGATTTTGCACCCCCATTTTTTTCCTTTTTTTAAAAAGATTTATTTTATTGTTCTTGACAGAGAGACAGACAGACAGACAGAGAGAAGGGGGAGGGCCCAGAGCAGTCTCCATAGTTGTATGTCATTCGTTTTCAACATGGTTTCGTTCCACACAGGGGGGCGGGGCTGCATAGGGTGGGAACCAGGCTGGGGGCCTCCCACATGGGAAGCTCACCCCAGTTCAGCATATGGGCCCACATGGGCTGGGGCCGGGATTCGATCCTTGGACCCCAGGGCTGCAAAGCAAGCGCTCAACTTGCTGAGCCATCCCGGCTTCCCCCATTTTTTTTTT